>PVKC010024454.1:0-16874 GCA_004027635.1 Crocidura indochinensis | reverse complement strand
AAAAAAAAAAAAAAAAAAAAAAAAAGTCTGAACCTTGTATGCAGCAGCCCTTGGTGTGATTCATGGCACCACGTGGTTCATTGGTCATTGCTGGGTGCAGCCCTGCAGACTCAAGCCCTTCCCGGTGTGGTGCTGAAGTCCCCCAGCACTTCTAGTGTCCCAGAAATTCTTGTGCATCACCCAAAGCAGCACCTGATTCGCAACCTCACAAAACAGCCAGCCTAGTTGACAATTACTGTACACACGGAAGGAAAATACAGTAGTTAGAAAACTTGCCTTGTTTGCGGCCAGCTAGAGTTTCATCCCCTGCACCCTAAATGGTTCCGGAGCCCTACCAGGAGTGAACTTTGAGCAGAGCCAGTAGTAAGCTCCAGCACAGCTGAATGTAGCAAAAACAGACAAATAAAAATAACAAAACAGCCCCCCTCCAAAAAAAAAAAAAAAAAAAAAAACCAACAACATAAAAGAACCACAGATTTTTAACTTCCTGAACACAAATGGGAACCCTCTTCCTCTAAATTTGCAATTGCATTTCTAGTCAATTTATCTGAATAACCATTTCAGTTTTCCATGTCACTCAATGTTATAGAAGATATTTAGAAACATACTTAGGAGTATTACATAGCTATATTTTATTAAGTATTATATGATAACTTACTGTTTTAGGTAATATATGTGAGGGTTTTTTGTTTTTGTTTTTGTTTTTAGGGCCACACCTGGTGACGCTCAGAGGTTACTCCTGGCTATGCGCTCAGAAATCGCTCCTGGCTCAGGGGACCAGATGGGACACGGAGGGATCAAACCGCTGTCAGTCCTAGGCTAGCGAGCGCAACACAGATGCTTTATTACTTTCACCACCACTCTGGCCCCTGTGTGAAGATTTTATAGCTTTATTTGATATTAAATTCTGTAAAAAATGTTATAAATATTTCTTATCAAAGTAAAACTGTCTTTACAAAAACGTTTGATAGTGTCTATTTTATCGCTCCACCGTCTATAATAAAATTATATGAAGAAATGAAACAAACATTTTTAGAATAGAAATATGAATTAAATTTAAATCATATGGCTCAAGCCTAGTATTCAATGATATGTTCATTGAATATATTGATGTATATCATTGGATATCAATATATATTAAGTAGTATAAGGAATATTATTGAAACCAATAAGAAACTCAGGACACTTTCATTGCATTCAGTTACATCAGGATTTATCCAGATTGATCTCCTTAGAATTAATCCCTGAACACAGAGTCATGAGTATTTCTCGAGCACCTGTCAGGTGAAGCTCCAACCTTCTTAAAGAATCATCCTAATTATATGTTCTAAATGACAAAGGAAAAAAAAAGAGTTGGTTCTATTTTATAATCGCCAGCAAACTTCTAGTTAGAAAGCAACATATTCCTATTTCTTCTTAGGCTAGGCCTTCCATAGACTGTTGAAATTTTCCTTTTTTTTTTGTTTTTTGTTTTTGGGCCACACCTAGTGATGACAATCAGGGGTTAGGGGTTACTCCTGGCTATGCAGTCAAAAATCGCTCTTGGGTTGGAGGACTGTATGGGACACCGGGGAATCTTTTTTTTTTTTTTAATATGGAACGCTTCACGAATTTGCATGTCATCCTTGCGCAGGGGCCATGCTAATCTTCTCTATATCGTTACAATTTTAGTATATGTGCTTGCGAATCTTACAGAAGTCTGTCACGCAAGGCAGACGCTCTACCCATTTTTCCCCAAATTTTATATATTTTTATTTTTAAAGATATTTGATGTTCACTGAAAAACGTAGGGGGAAATTGCAGGCATTTCCCACTTCTACCCCCCACCAGAGCCTTTTCCTTATTATTACTCTCATTGTTAGAATTTTCACAAGCTCTACCTATTAAAATTCACCATCTATCTCACAAACTCGGTCCATTGCTCTAAAATTACTTGTCCTCCCCCCAAGTCATTATTCCCTTCAGCCTGGAAACTATTGATCTTTGGACATTTTTAATAGATTTTTTTTCATAAAGAACTCTATATTAAACACAGATTCACAGCCTATTATTAATGGACTTAAAGCAATCATGCTGGAGCCAGAGAACCAGATCACTTCTGGATATGGCCTACAAACAAACAAACAATGCTTAAAATATAACATAAGTAAATCAAACAACCTTCCTTTCCTTCACCTTGAGACTGCACTCAGAGAAGGGATCTTCCTGCCTCTACAAAGTTACCAGAGAACAAAACTGAATGGGAAGAGTCTATTTTGCAAACCAGAACTGTTGAGTTGGACATCACTTAGGATTAATATTCCCTGGCACACTGACAATGATTGGTTGGCTATGATGAGAATGACAGCTTTAGCAGCTGAGCTTATGCATAAAGCTATGAGTCAAGATCATATGAAGAAAACTGTGACCATTGAAAACTACCCTAAACTTCCACTACCTCCAGTGTGTTTAGTTAACTCATGCATGTATTAGGGTGCTGAAGAATCTGGTATTCACAAGCATCTTCTAATTTTCTTAAAACTTGTTGTAAGCCATTTTCCAATGATATAATATGACTAGACAAGACACTTCACAATGTAATGAAGATCAGAGAACCTGTCCCAATGAGTAGTTCTGAGTTTTACATAATTGAAACATAGATATTACAATATATGGTCATAATTAAAAGTAAAAGTTCTCTCGTAAAAGGACTTAAATATTTATACATTAATTAACAAGTTCCATTATTAGTCTTATTTAATAAAAATGAGTGTAAAGAAATAAGGTAAGTATTTGTGTTAGAATAATCTGATTAGCTTCCTATACCATAGTCTAAAACTTTAAATTGAATGGCCTTTTTGTATATAGGGCAGGGTGATCTTTTGGAAATTTACCTTTTTTCAACTTAATTTTTCATTTTTATTTATTTTTATAATTTTATTCTTTTTTTATTTTTGGTTTTGGGGCCACACCAGGTGATGGTCAGGGGTTACTCTCAGTTATGTCCTCGGAAATCGCTCCTGGGAATAAAATTTAGGTTCATCTTAGGTGAACCGCATAAAAGGCAAATGCCCTACTGCTTGTGTCACTGCTCCAACCACAGTAGTGTTCAGGGTTTACTCCTGGCTCTGTTATTACTCAGGGATTACATTTGGCAGCAGCAGAGGGGGGGGGGCAGGGAGTCACCACATGCAGTGTCAGGAATCAATCCTGGGTCAGCTCTTGGTAAGATACTTGTCCTACCTGCTACACTAACACTTTTCAGCTCCATTCACCTCTTTCTTTTACAGAAAAACCTATGGCAGGAGTTAAGCTTCTACCTTAGTTCAGCAGTTCAACTGAACACACTGAGTCTCTGGAAGATGATTGTGGTTTTCAATGGTCACAGTTTCTTTATATGATCTTGGCTCATACATAAGGTCAACTCTTAAATCTTCATTGCTCATCATAGCTAACCAACCGTCATTAGAGTGATGAAATATTTATCCTAAGAGATGGCCAATTCATGGGTTCTGGTTTACAAAATAACTTCATCCCCTACAGCCTTAAGTTTGGTTCTCTAGTAGTCTTGGAGAGGCAGGAAGATCTCTCCTGCCTGTAAAGTCTTGGGATAATGAAACGAAGGTGGTTTGATTTACTTATATTGTATCATCAAGTGTTATTTATGGGTTTCTGGTTCTTCCTGGAAAGCAGTGAGACTTGAGATAGTTCAAAATTTTTAAAGTGCATTTTTTTTACTTTTTAGGTGTGCTAATTATACATGTAAAGCCAACTATATATGGAAACATATATATATATATATATATATATATTTAAAGCTGGCATCATGAATAATATTCATTTAATAGTCATGGGTAATTGAGTTTTACTAGAGGGGATAGGTTTTTAGTTCTAGTGGTTTGAGAGACAATAAAGCAAATTGCAGAGATGAGATGAAGGATCTGCTGTGCCTCTGAAGCACAGCATTTATTTTGGGTCTTTGCTAAGTTTGCTTCAGCCTAGGAACTTTGATCCTCTGTGGCATCCTTCTCTGGGGGTATGAATTCTGCTGAGGTGAGTCGTCCCTGCCCAGAGACTGTGGAATTAGTTGTTATGCTATGTCTCTGAAACAAAGCATCCATCTCCGGCCTTTGCACTGCTTACTTTTCAGCCTGTGAACTTTGATCCTCTCAGGCAATCCTTCCCTGAGGACATGTCTTCTCCTGAGGTGAGTCATCCCACGCACAAAGGGTGAGCCAGAGGAGCTTCACTGTTCTACTCCATTTTATGGCCAGCCAATGAATACCACCATAACAAGTAAAAAAACCCACAGTACAAGTGTGACATTGGGGAAGCAACACAGACCAACAACAGGCATAGAGAATGAGTATGAAAACTCTGAAGAACCAAAAATGGCCAAACACCTAGTTAGTCTCTAAGATATGGGGTTTAGAGAAGAAATATGGAGAATATTCACAGAAATTGAAGAAAGCATAGAACGAGCTAAAGAGAAACTAATAAGAATCAAAGGGAATTTGAAGATAGAATTCAGAAAAAAACAAACTGAAATAACAGGTCAAATAACATGTCTGAAAAACTCAGTAGATTAATTAAAAAACTCAACAGAAAGCCTCTCCAACAGGGTAACAACAGCTGAGGATAGAATTATTAAGCTGGAAAATGAAATGCAGAACATCTCCATATAGCAGAAGAGATTAGAATAAAGCCTTAAAGCAAAGAAGAAACACACCTAAATAGTCATAACAAACATAGACTCAAAACCAAAGGCTGGAGGAAAATCATCCAAGCAAACAACACCTTTAAAAAAGCTGGCGTGGCCATACTAATATCAGATGACATCAACTTTATACTCAGAAAAGTTGTAATACAAAGATGGACATTTTGTATAATCAACGAATATGTACAGCAGGAAAAATCACTCTCCTAATCACTCTCCTAATACACCTAATGAGGAGCCAGCAAAATATTCATTACAATTAAAAAAAAGTCAATGGCAAATCTGTAAAAGAATAACAATAACACAATAATTGAGGGAGACCTCAACATGGCCCTGTCAATACCTGATAGGTCAACCAGACTTAAACCCAACAAAAATATACTAGACCTGAAAAGAGAAATGAAAGAAAGAGGCCTAGTAGATATATATAGGACACTCCATGCCCCAAAACCTGGATACACATTCTTCTCCTATGTACATGGGTCATTCTCCAGGATAGACCACAAGCTGGCACATAAAAAATACCTCCATAAAATCAAGAGGATAGACGTTTTTTAGGCTACATTTGCTGACCATAAGGCTCTGAAATTAGATGTAAACTACAAAGGGACACAGAAGAAAAACTTTAACACATTAACACCTGAAAATTAAAGAGCCTACTACTGACCAACTTGTGGGTCTGAGATGAAATCAAAGAGGAAATCAAAACTTTCCTGGAAACAAATGACAATGAAGACAAAAACTATCAGAATATATGGGACACAGCAAAAGCAGTATTGAGAGGAATATTTATAGCTTTGCAAGCACACATCAAGAAGGAAGAAGAGAGGGGCCCGGGAGATAGCATAGAGGTAAGGCGTTTGCCTTTCATGCAAAAGGTCATCAATTCGAATCCCGGTGCCCCATATGGTCCCCTGTGCCTGCCAGGAGCAATTTCTGAGCATGGAGCCAGGAGTAACCCCTGAGCACTGCCGGGTGTGACCCAAAAACCAAAAAAAAAAAAAAAAAGAAGGAAGAAGAGGCATACATAGATAGTTTAAGGATGCAGCTTATGCAATTAAAAAAGATCAACATAAGAAACCAAAAATAGGGAGACAGAAGGAAATAACAAAGCTTAGAGCAGAAATCAATGAAGTGGAAACCCTAAAACCAGTCCGAAAGATCAACAAAAGCAGAAGTTGGTTCTTTGAAAAAATAAGCAACATTGATAGACCATTGGAAAAACTAACAGAAAAATAGACAAACTTGATAAACCATATTAGAAATGAAAAGGAGCAGATCACTACAGATATTTTAAAGATTCAAAGGATAATCAGAGACTACTTTGAGAAACTCTATGCCACCAAACATGAGAACCTGGAAGAAATGGATAAATTCTTGGATGCTTATAACCTTCTATGGTTGAATCAAGAGGATGTAGCATATCTCAATATCCCCATCACTATTGAGGAAATTAAAACAGTAATTAAATGTCTGCCCCAAAACAAAAGCCCAGTCCCAGAGTGATTCACTAATGAATTCTTTCAAACCTTTCAAGAGGAACTACTATCAATCCTGGTCAGACTCTTTCAGGAAATTAAAAAATGGGGGCACATCCAAAGAGCTTTTATGAAGTCAACATCACCTTGATACCTAAACCAAACAGAGATGTAGCCATAAAAGAAATTTACATCTAGTGAATACAGATACAAGATTCCTCAACAAAATTCTGGCAAATATGATTCAATGCCTCATCAAGAAAATCATCCACTATGATCAAGTAGGTTTCATCCCAGGAATCTAAGGATGGTTTAACATCCGTAAATCTATTAACACAATACAAAACATCAACAAGAAGAAAAATAAAAATTACATGATAATATCAATAGATGTGGAGAAAGAATTTAATAAGGTCCAACATCCACTCTTTATAAAAACTCTAAGCAAGATGGGAATGAAAGAAACCATTCTCAATATAGTTAAGGCCATCTACCACAAGTCAATGGCAAATATTATCCTCAATGGAGAAAAACTAAACCCTTCAAATTCTGGTACAAGACAAGACTGTCCTCTCTCACCACTGGTTTTCAACATATTACTGGAAATATTTGTTATAATGATTAGGCAAGAAAAAGATATCAAGGGAATCCAGATAGGAAAGGAAGAACTCAAGCTCTCACTGAGAACATCTCACTCTCACTCAGATGACATGCTACTCGACTTAGAAAACTCTAAAGACTCTACCAAAAAAATTCTAGAAGTAATAGATTAATATAGCAATGTGGCATACTACAAAATTGATACACAAAAATTAATGCTTTTTGTATATGCCAATAATTATAGGGAAGAAATGGACGTTAAAAACAACCTCATTCACATTAGTGCCAGACAAATTCAAATATCTTGGAATCAACTTGACTAAAAACATGAAGGACCTATACAAAGAAAACTATAACACCCTGCTCCAAGAAATAAGAGAGGACACGCAGAAACTGAAACACATACCCTACTTATAGATTGGCAGGATTAACATCATTAAAATGGAAGCATTACCAAAAGCATTATACAGATTTAATGCAATCCCTGTAAAGATACCCATGATATTCTTTAAATAAGTGTATCAAATACTGTTGAAATTCATTTGAAACAATAAACACCCTCGAATAACTAAAGTACTCCTTGTGAAAAGGGATATGGGAGGCATTACTTTCCCCAACTTTAAACTGTATTACAAAACAATAGTTATCAAAACAGCATGATATTGGAATAAAGAGACACCTTCAGATCAGGGAAATAGGCTTGAGGACTCAGAGAATGCTCTCCAGACACCCAGTTTTTGATAAAAAAAAAAAGAAAGAAATCCTAAATGGAACAAGGACAGCCTCCTCAACAAAAGGTGTTGGCACAACTGATTAGCCACTTGCAAAGAAGCAATCTCAGACCCCCAGTAACACCATGTACCAAGTAAAATCCAGATGGATTAAAGACCTTGATATTAGACCTGAAACCATAAGGAATATAAAACAACACATTGATAAAAACACTCCATGACATTGAGACTAAAGGCATATTCAAGGTTGAAATTGCACTCTCCGAATGGAAGCAGGGAAAAACAGTTGGGAATACATTAAGCTGAGAAGCTTCTGCACTTCAAAGGAAATAATGCCAAGGATAGGAGAGCCACCCACTGAGTGGTGGCTCAATACCCATTAGATAAGGGCCTAATATCCAAAATATACAAGGCACTGACAGAACTTTACAAGAAAAAGACATCTAATCCCATCAAAATATGAACAGACACTTTGACAAAGAAGAAATGCAAATGACCAAAAGGCACATGAAAAAATGCTCCACATTACTAATTATCAGGGAAATTCAAATAAAAAGAACTATGAGTTACCATTTCACTCTACAGAGATTGGCACACATCACAATGAATGAGAACAAGCAGTGCTGACAGGGATATAAAGAGAAAGAAACTATTATTCACTGTTGGTGGGAATACCGTCTAGTTCCACCTTTATGGAAAGCGATATGGCAATTCCTTCAAAAATTGCAAATTGAGCTCCTATATGATTCAGCTATACCACTCCTAGGAATACAAAAATACAATACAAAAATCCCCTCTTCACACCTATATTCATATGTCAGACTCTGGAAACAATCAAGATTCCCTTCAACAGATGAAAGGCTGAAGAAACTGTGATACATATACACAGTGAAATATTATGCAGCCATCAGGGGAGATGAATTCATGAAAGTTTCCTATACATGAATGTACATGGAATCTATTATGCTGAGTGAGATAAGTCAGATAAAGAGAGATAGAAGTAGAGTAATCTCACTCATCTTTGGGTTTTAAGAAAAATAAAAGGCATTTTTACAAGAATTCCCAGAAACAAAAGAGAGGAGAGCTTGAAGGTTCAGTTCACGACATGAAACTCACCACAAAGAGTTATGAATGCAGTTAGAGAAATAACTACATTGAGAACTATCATAACAATGTGAATGAATGAGGGAAATAGAAATCCTGTCTAGAATACAGGTGAAGATGGGATGGGGAGGAGGGAAATTTAGGACATTGGTGATAGGAATGTTGCACTGGTTAAGGGGGGTGTTCTTTACATGACTGAAATCAAACTATAATCATATCTGTAATCAAGTTGTTTAAATAAATATATTAAAAAAGAGATGAGATGAAGATTTACTACAGTTATATGTGTAATTATAGACATATTATCAAGTATATGTGTAAGTATATAAGTTATATGTCTAAGTATAAAGTGCAATATATCATGAGCTCATATAACACAGATATTGTATATAATAAATTAAAATACATAAATTATATTTTGCTTTAAAGTATATATTTATGAACTATATAGTATATAACACATATAACATGTTTATATAAAATGTATATAGAGTATATGTGTAAATACTCATTATTTATAAACATAATATAACATATTTATTATAATGTAAATATATTATAGAAATACTAAATACACAAATATTTAAAATTTATTGCAAATTAAACTTTTGGAAAATTAGGTAAAGATCTATTAAGATAGTAATTAAATAGCAATAGGAACATATTTAGGGATTTGGTATAAATTTCTGAGAAGCAAAAGAATATACTGTTCTTGAATTAAATAAAGCAACATGGGTAAACTTATAGAACTGAAAATACACATTTGTCCCTCACAATAAAATAAAAATGATACAGAAAACCAGAAATTTTGCATTACTCTTATTCTAGTAGACAAAATTATATAATGAATAAAATGTTAAACCAATGCTTGATAATGAAAAATTATGAGCATTTTCATCCTTACTTATAATGTATTATTCACTATTTTGGGGTATGCTTCAAGATATCTAAGTGCTTGGGGAGCATCTAATTATCATTGGCCACTGGCTTGTTGATTCTGGTCTGAGAATTCTGGTTCAATTCCAAATTGGGGAGTGGGAATTAGAAGGTGTTACAGGTATATCAGTATACCTTGTTATTCCAGATGCCCTAAACTTAGTAGGATGGATTCTTTATTCCTCAGATCTTGTGTTAGGCAAGAATTTCAGCATCAGAAGGGATTGACTATACTCAAGGGAACTTGAAATCAAAGACAAAATTTATTTGATTTAAAGTTCATTTTCTTATTATATTGTACTTTGCTGACTTCATTGGTATGTAAGTCTTGGACATTTTTTTTTGTTATTGTTTTTGGGACACAACGGGCTCATGCAGGAGTTTCTCCCAGTTCTATGCTCAGAAATCACTCCTGACACGCTCAAGGGACCATACGGAATACCAGGGATCTAATTAAAATTGGCAACGTGCAAAGCAAACACCTGAGCCGTTGTACTATCACTCTGCCCCTGGTCATTTGTTTTCTTAACCATATTTTACACAAGTTCACATTGTTTTATATTTTGATAAGAAGAGTCTTCTCTCTTCACCCAGAATTTAGCATAAGTACATTGGGTTAAAGCTCTTTGCTACTCAGGTACTGATATTTAATTCATTAAAATAGCCTAGCTTGAGAGCATCAGAAAGCAACAGTAACAACAAAAACAGGATTACAAAGTATGACAGAAGCAATAGGCATAAATCAAAGGCTTCAGTATCAAAAAATGTGAAAAGGATTAGCCAGGTAGGTAGCACAAAACGATGAAATGTGTCCCATCTGAGTTTCTGTGATCTTTCTAATCCCAAGGTCGATCATAAATATCTCTGATGTCCTAGGATTACTTAAAATTAGTTTTTTTTTCTTCTCAAGTAGTCAGTTCCAGTTTCTTCTAAAGGAGAATTCTTATCAGCTAGATTAATAGGCCTCTGCTGGCTCCTAGTCACTGAGGTCAATCCACACATTCTAATCTGAATGACCCATGGACTCTGAATCTGAAAGAACAATTTCAGGATCTTGTATTTCACAGGCTATTAACTTTTGGTGAACCATTACAACCTAGGCTTTAGTAGAGGAGAGAATTAGTGTAACTGATATTTAAGAGATGGTGCTGCTTAATAACAATGTTAAATGGAACAATTTGCTAATCTCAGGAGGATGGTTCCTCATGAGTGAATCTGTAGTATAATGCATGCTGCTGGCATAAACCCAGTATTTGTTTGTAAGATTCAGGTTTTATTCATTATGCAGAGGATGTTATCAGTAGGTACTCCCATCACATCACTTGCTTAGAAGACAATATAAATGGTACTAATTGGAGCTGGATTTTATGGTAGTTCTAAATATTATGCATTGTGAAGGAAATTGCTATTAACGTTGGTTAATTTCTTCATGTATGTGTTCATATACTTTTATTTGAGAAGTGAGATGTCAATATTTTATCATTTCACATAAGCAGAATATATTTGATAAATTGCATGCAAGTATTTGTCAAATATTTTATAAATTAATATCAATTTATAGTACTTATTTTATACTGAATTATTTTTAAGTTAACCACAAAATTAATAACTCTCATTTAATATTATGTGTAATAGGTATTAGTTGAAGATCATTATTGCTCAGTAATAAAATACTATGATATTTTGTTTGTTTTTGTTTTTTTGGTTTTTGGACCACACCTGCCAGTGCTCAGTGGTTACTTCTGGCTGTCTGCTCAGAAATAGCTCCTGGCAGGCACGGGGGACCATACGGGACATCGGGATTCGAACCAATCACCTTTGGTCCTGGATCAGCTGCTTACAAGGCAAAAGCTGCTGTGCTCTCTCCGGGCCCCAAAATGCTATGATTTGTCTTTTTGTTATTTTTGTTTTTGGTTTCTGGGTCACACCTGGCAGTACTCAGGGGTTACTCCTGACTCTGTGCTCAGAGCTCGCTCCTGGCAGGCACTGGGAACCATATGGGATGCCGGGATTCTAACCAGCTTTGTTTAGTATCGGCTGCTTGCAAGGCAAACGCCCTACCACTGTGCTATCTCTCTGGACCCATGATTTCTGGTCTTCTACAATAAGAAAATGAGGTGCAGAGAGACTAACACATTTTTCTTTTTATGGCTATAAACATTTTCCATTTATTTTATTAAAAATATCGGTAATTATTGAGGTTGGAAAGATAGTATAGAGGTATGGTTCATTGCCTTATGGTTAACCCTGGTTCAAACCCTAATATGAAATGTGATTTTTCTAAGCGCTTTCAGTAGAGAACCCTGACCATTGAACCAGGGGTAATCCCTAAAATTGCTAGGTATGTTTCAAAGACCATATACATGTTACATATATTATATTAATGATATATTAGATTATATTAATTATATATTGAATTATAATGCAAATATATATACTACAATTTAGGTAATATGGCTAGAATAATATTTAGGTTGCATGTATGTTTAACCCCCTACTAAAGTGCTCTTTGTTCTTCACCACTGTCCTGATATCACTTCCTGATTAATCTTCTCTCCACCCACTGCTAACAAGTTTTATGATCCGAGGCCAAGAGTTTATCATCATTTCAATTGTTTGCTCTTGTGCTGTTTCTCTGCATGCCATAGATGAGTGCGAATATCTGGTTTTTGTTCTCTCTAACTTATTTTACTTAATTTGACCCACACGAGAAAACTGAGAACATATTACTTTATTTTATCATAATATTCCAGTGTGAGATACCATAGCGTGGGATTCCACCCATTCTTTATCTGCCCATTGACCAATTATGTTGCTTCCATCTTTTGGTTATTGTTCTAAGCATTGCAATTAAGCCCAGTGCAGATATTTTTTCCTATTAAATGTTTTTACTCTGCCTAGATGTCAAGAATTAGAATGGTTTTATCATATGGAATTTCTACTCTCAGCTGTTTTTGAAGAATCTACTTATATTCTATAAAAAAAAAAATTCCCACCAGATGTCATTCTTACCAGTGTCGAATGCACTCCCACAGAGATTGGTTGTTTCCAGATTTTTTTTGATATATGCCATTCTCACTAGAAATGATATTTCCCCAAAGTTTTGGTTTGAATATCCTTGAAAATAAGTGACAGTATTGAATAAAATTGTCAGTGCCTACTGATCATTTTTTTATTTCCTTTGTTTGGAAAAATGCCAGATCATCTTTTCTTTAATTTTGTATTGAAAGTTTGTTGTTGTTGTTATTGTTTTTGTTGTTGTTGTTATAGCACTTTTTAGTGTTATATAGTTCCTGGACTATAGCCCTTTAGCGGATGTATTTTGTGTAAATTACTATTTTCCTTTCAGTTTTTGTTATACCCCTTTTATCACACTTCTTTTAACATGCAAAAAAGTGTTTTTAGGCTTCCATAGCCTCATTTGTTTATTTTTGTTCTTGCTAACTTTACAGAGTTTAATTACTTCTAGAATCCCAGATCTCATGAGTATTTGAATTGCCTTTTGAACTTGGGCAATCTGTCTTCAGAGTCTCTCTTTCTAAATAGAAAAATGTTTCTTCTTCTGATATGTTTATTTTGTTCTACTTTCAATTTTTTTGTTGTAGTGCAATGATGTTGACGATTAGATTCCAAGGAATCAAGCTGATATTTGTCCCTCAAAGGATTAAGTTATTCTATTTATATTTCAATGTATATTTGGTCCATTAATATAATTAAAATTTCTTCTGAGAATTATATTGATTCATTAAATTATAAAACACAAATATGAATGCATATTCAGGTTTTTCTATTCCTTTCCATTTGATTGATTTCACTAATTATTATTATTATCATTATTATTATTATTATTATTATTATTATAATATTTTTTCTCCAAATAAGTATCCGTGGGGTACTACATCCTCCCAACGGATTCTAGGCCAACGTGTAAGAGGACTCAACTCTGTCCTGATTCAGTGTTGGTGTTTTAGGAGGATATCTAGTGGGGTTCAGGAAACTATATAGTATCGGATAGTAGCCAATCTGGACCAGTTATAAGCAAGGCTTTCACTTTAACCCCTATATTATCTCTTGCCATTCTCATGTTACTTTTGTTTTCTAAACTTTCTGTTTCTATAAAAAGAGTGTGTTCATCTTTTTATGACCATGCTTCTCACCTAACTATGACATAAACTAATTCTAGTAGAATACTTGTACTTTCAGTATTCATCATGTAAAAGCAAAGACTTTGCATTTGCAATCTATAAGAGAGCTTCTTTGTGAACATATACATACTAATCAGAAATAATTCACATGTCCATTTATATTACAGGGAAATAATCAGAAAACCTTTTTTGCTGAGTAAAACCTAAGGGGAGAAAGATCCCCTTTATCTTAAATTGGCATGCAAGAAATGTTCTCTATTCCCATCAAAGAAAGCTTGAAGCAGGAGATGGGAGGAGGAGGTCTGACTTTGGGTGACATCCAGTTTCTTTAAATATGGGGGAGCTCATAGGAGAAGAAAATCATACCCAGAAATTTGCATAAGAAATGTCAAGGTTCTACTTTGGCCATCAAAGTAGAATTTTATGATCATATAAAGTGTCACATATACAGTTTAAGGTGAGAATACTCATTCTTTTCCAGCTGTGAATTAAGAACTGCTGAGGAATGTTAACAATATGTGACTTGGCGAATATCTAGGTATCAAAACCTTAAATGTGCTGTGAAATTTACACACCCATGTACAGGGCCTGGAACATCCCTCCCCAATATAAGATACTCCCAGAGCATTAATACTGAGGGAACCAGAAATACAATTACCTAGGATATTAGTGGCTGGTTTGTTAAAGCATATGAAAGCCACATTTGAAAGATGCCCTCATCACTTAAAGAACCAAGACCCAACAATAATAACCAACCCCCAGTGAAATGTCACCTTCCTTCATAGTAACCAGGCAACTAGGCTCTGAGTTTTGGAGTCATGTTGCTTTCCTGAATAACATAGTACATTGTTCATCCTCCAGGGAACTTGGTCATGTCACTACAGTCTTATAAATGACATATACCAATGACTGAGAGCCTTTTATAAGAAGTTGGTGGGGTTACTTAAATCAATGAATCAAATTTGGTTTGCTCAGGGGTCTTATTTTCTACATAGAAAAGATACACATTTTAGCAAAAGTATACATTTTAGTCAGTACTCTTAGAGTAGTTTTAGGGCCAGGGCAAAATTGAGAGGAAACTGCAGTAATTTCCCATACAAATCTTATGTCTACCCAACACAGTGTCTCCTTCATTATCCAACTTCCACACCTATAGTGCCTGTCTTATAATCACAGAGTCAACATTGAAGCAGAGAATTATCGTCTCGATACATAGTTTCCAAGGTTTGTTCTTGACACTGACAATTCTATATGTTTTGCAATTGCATTGCTCATGAATTTTGTTTTATAGTATTATATAGAAGATTGTAGTACTCTACATTTCCCATTTTATTTTCATCTTAAAAATGATTTTTAGGGACCAGCACAGCATTAGGGCATTTGCCTTGCATGCAGCTGACCCAGGACAGACTTTGGTTTAATTCCCAGCATCCCATATGGTTCCCAAAGCCAGGAGCGATTTCTGAACACATAGCCAGGAATATTCTCTGAGCTTCACCGGGGTGGCACAAAAACCAAAAAAAAAAAAAAAAAAGAAACATTTTTAAAGTTTTGTATTCACATAGGCAAATGATTAGTAAACAATGTCTGGATATTACAAATGATGAAAATATGGTTTATATAAATGCTAAGCATGTAGTGCATTCTTTAACTTCCTGAAAATGTACACCATGATATTAGAGTCTCTGCAAATATATGTTATTAAACAAGTCATTCACTTCTTTAAAAATTCATCATGCAGACTGAGACTTTTAGACCTTACTCTAGGATAATCTGAGATAAACTTACTGTTAAGTTCTCAATTGATTGATATAAGATTTTTGCATTTAGCTTTGAGTCTATTTTTTTAAAATTTGAATCATCTTTGCTCTTCAGAGTACTTTACACTCTATAAATTATACTTTATGACTCCAATATTGTGGTCACTAAGCCGATATGAGTAATATCTGATTTGTACAGACTAGAAGCAAAGCAAGCAAGCTAGATACACAAGATACCATTTTCAAGTTAAATCTCCCCATAACATTGGTAAACAAGTTGTCTTGATAGGTAGGCTAAAAGAAAATAATAATCAGAAGAAACAGATGCGTTGACTACTAGACTTACAACCTCAATTTCAATATACTAGATAAGGTAAATGGCAAAAAGGTCTCTGTATTTCATTTTTTGGCAAGCCATTGTAAACGTTTATATTCAGTAGCAAACAGGAAAGATTTAAGTGAGGTGATGATTCTGAACAGAAAGTTTTAGATCTGAAAGAATGAGTCAAGCATATAATGAACAAATAAATATTCTGCATAGAGTAATAAAATAAATGCATAATAGTCTCAGAGTAATTATGTAGCTTTGTAACCTGAGAAATAATTACTAGAATATTTTCCTATTATTTACATATATAAAAATGTAATAAGAGGTACTTAAATTGAGTACAGTCATAAGCTTTAATTTTTAATTGTGCCTTATCTATATTTTTCTATGGTCTTCTTATGTTTAAATCACCAGTAGCTTTTACTATGTATTAGCCACTAGTGTTCTCAAACAATACCTTTAATGTTGAATTTTAGGACTCATGATTAGTGATGAGTAGTGCTGACATGTGAATAATAATTTCTAAGGTATTTCTAAATGACTGAGATGGGATTTTTTATTTGAAGAATAAACGCACTTATTTTGCCTGACACGTGAAATAATAAAAGATGGGTTTTTCCTTCTAAAAGATACAATATTTAAAACTGATCTCAAAGAAATATTTATATGAAAAATACATTATGCTTATATCTAAAGTTCATTAAAACATTATTATAACTCACACACTATAATGTTGTATATAATAAATCATGTTGCATGCTAAATATATCTGAATAAAGTGAGAAAACAATATGGTTACCATCGTTTATAACCTTATCATATTGATTATACATAAGTATGACTGTATTTTCTTTGTTTCCTCATTAGATATTGCCCTAATTACTTTATTAATATAATTAACTTAAATGTGTTAACTGTCACAGTATCCCCATATGGTAATTAATATTGAAACTTTTTGTTTGTGTGTGTGCTTTTTTATTTGTTATGCTTTTTGGGTCACATCCTGTGATACTCAGGTATTACTCCTGGCTATGAGCTAAGAAATTGCTTCTGGCTTGGGAAACCATATGGAACATGGGGGATAGAACCAAGGTCC
>PVKC010024453.1:0-16860 GCA_004027635.1 Crocidura indochinensis | reverse complement strand
AAAAAAAAAAAAAAAAAAAAAGAATAAGAATATAGGGGTGAAGAGGGCAGTTTTGTATTGTGTTTTTGTGTTCCTAGGATATATCGCTAGGACTGGTATTGCTGTATCATATGGGAGCTCAATATCTAGTGTTTTAAAGAATATCCATGTTGTTTTCTAGAAAGGCTGGACTAGATGGCATTCCCACCAGCAGTGAATGAAAGTTCCTTTCTCCCCACCTCCCCGCCAGTACTAATTGTTCTTGTTTTTTTGTAATGTGTGCCAATCTCTGTGGCATGAGATGATACCTCATTTTTGTTATAATTTGCATCTCCTAATGTTTAGTGATGTGGAGCATATTTTATGTGCCTTTTAGCCATCAGTATTTTCTTTGAGCAAAAGTTTGTTAATTCTCAAATTTGATGGGGTTAGATGCTTTTGTTTTTTTTTTTTTTTTTTTTTTTTTTTTTTTTTTTTTTTTTTTGGTCACACCCGGCAGTGCTCAGGGGTTACTCCTGGCTTCATGCTCAGAAATTGCTCCTGGCAGGCACGGGGGACCATATGGAGCACCGGGAATGGAACTGATGACCTTTTGCATGAAAGGCAAACACCTTACCTCCATGCTATCTCCCGGGCCCCAGATGCTTTTGTTTTTATTAAATTCTGTCAGTACCTTGTATATCTTAGATATCCTTATTTCATGGGTATTAGGTGAATAGTTTCTCAATTCGGTGAGTGACCTTTGTAACCTAGTCACTGTTTCCTTTTAAGTGCAGACTATTCTCAGTTTAATGTAGTCTCATTTATTTATCTCTGCTTTCACTTGTTTAGATAGTTGTGTTTCCTTGATGAAGCCTTGAAAAAACTTGAAGAAGTCATAGAATTTTTGCATATATTTTCTTCTATATAACTTATTGTTTCAGGTTTAATATCAAGGTCTTTAATCCATATTGATTTGACTGTTGTGCATGGTGTTGATAGAGGTCTGAGTTCTTTGAGTTTTTTGGGTTTTTTGCATGCAATTTAACTACCTCTCTGATACTAATTCATTTTGTTCAGTTCAGTTCCTCACTATTCCTTTGACTCACAAAACACATACAGTCTTTATATTTTTTTTCTTTATAAGATTAAAGTACTGTATCTATAAATTCTCAAACACATAATTTAAAATCCCCCCTGTAATATAATAGAGATTCCTCCTTTGAATGATTAATTTTTCTACCATTTAAGTGAATCAACAGGTTTTTAAATGGTATAACAGCAATGCCACTAAGAAGCAGCCATTGTTTAAAATGCCAGCAAACACAATGAGATTAAAAGCTTCTGATGTTCTCCACTACAGAAAGCACTGAGAGAAAAATCAAACAATGTAAATAAAATTAAAGTGAGCAAAAGGGGCTAGGTAAAAGTCTCAGTGGGAGGTCAAACCCTTGGTTAGAGCTCCAGCATCACCAATAATAGAAAGATTAAAAAAAGTAGTATTTTTGGGATTGGAGCAATAGCATCTGGAAAGGGCACTTGCCTTGCAGATGTCTGACCTGGATTTAATCTCTGGCATCTCATATTCTCCCCTGAGTGCAGAGCCTGAGTTTGCCCACTGTAGCTAGTCAGCCCCTGAAGAGGTTCACTGATGAAGGGATGGAGAATGAGGTCTTTCCCCTGCAGCTCGGAGAATGCGTCTGCCACCCTGCTCAATCAGCGGTTCTGAGGTGAATGCGGTGGGAAGAAAGCCAAAAGGCAGCCAGGCTTCCGAAGAAAATAGCTCTTGAAGGCCGAAGCCCCAAAAGGCCTAGGAATAGGCCAGGAAGAAAAAAGAGCTTCCCGCCTTCCACAGATGCTTGCTTTTTATGCCCCAGAATCAGGTACCACTCAATAGTGGAAGCAGAATCAGGTACCATCCTAGGGTGGGGGTAGAATGCCAGGATACACCCTAGGGTAGGGCACAATCACAGATCAGGGTAGGGTCAGTAACATAATAATGTTTATATACACAACAGCCCCCATTCCATCCTCAAAAGAGAACAGTATTTTGAAGGGAGGGCATACCTGGCAATGCTCAGGGCTAACTCTTGACTCTGCAATAAGGAATTATTCTCTTTGATGTCTAAGGATTATTTGGGGTGCCATGATCAAACCCAAGTCTGTTGTAGCAAGTCAAGAATTCTAGCCACTATACAATGACTCCACCCCACCCTATTCTTTTCTATATTTGTAAGATTTTTGTATTCTCATATTATCTCTTTAAACAGAAGATATAATTAACAAAGAAAAATAAGTAGACTTGGATTTTTCTTTGCAACAATATTTTTTAAACTAAAACTATGGGTATAAACTCGAATTTATTTTATCACTTTCTTCCTTAGCGTTGGTGGTATATTGATGAGCATAGCTGCCTTCCACTTTCTTTGTTAGCAACTTTACTGGTATATATATCTTTCAAGAAAAACCCTTTTGTCTATATAGATTAATATATTGGCATAAATTTTGTCTATAGTACTCCATTTTATCACTTGAATATCATTAGAAATGTCTGAGATCTCTGCTTTAAATACTTGGCATTAGTGATTTATTATTTTTTTCTTTTTTTCTGATTAATCTGATTCATGGCTTTCAATTTAATTGATCATTTTTTTAAATTTCTTAGTTTTTTTATTTAAACAACTTGATTACATACATGATTGAATTTGTGTTTCAGTCATGTAAAGAACACCACCCATCACCAATGCAACATTCCCATCACGAATGTCCCAAATCTCCCTCCTCCCCACCCAACTCCCATGTGTACTCTAGACAGGTTTTCTATTTCCCTCATACATTCTCATTATTAGGATAGTTCAAAACGTAGTTATTTCTCTAACTAAACTCATCCCTGTTTGTGGTGAGCTTCATGAGGTGAGCTGGAACTTTCAGCTCTTTTCTCTTTTGTGTCTGAAAATTATTAGTGCAAGAATGTCTTTCATTTTTCTTAAAATAGATGAGTGAGACAATTCTGCATCTTTTCTCTCTCTCTCTCTCTCTCTGACTTATTTCATTCAGCATAATAGATTCCATGTACATCCATGTATAGGAAAATTTCATGACTTCATCTCTCCTGAGAGCTGCCTAATATTCCATTGTGTATATGTTTCTTTTTTTTGTTTGTTTGTTTTGTTTTGTTTTTGGGCCACACCCAGTGATGCTCAGGGGTTCCTCCTGGCTTGGGGACCCATATGGGAAACCTGGGGATCGAACTGCAGTCTGTCCTAGGTTAGTGCAGGCAAGTCAGGCACCTTACCTCCAGCGACACCACCCGGCCCCAACGTGTATATGTTTCTTTAGCCATTCATCTGTTGAAGGGTATCTTGGCTGTTTCCAGAGCCTTGCTATGGTAAATAGTGCTGCAATGAATATAGGTGTAAGCAAGGGATTTTTACTCTTTTTGGGGGGGGGGGCACACCCGGCAGTGCTCAGGGGTTACTTCTGGCTATCTGCTCAGAAATAGCTCCTGGCAGGCATGAGGGACTATATGGGATGCCGGGATTTGAACCAACAACCTTAGGTCCTGGATCAGCTACTTGCAAGGCAAACACCTCTGTACTATCTCTCCGGGCTCAAGGAAGGGATTTTTGTATTGTATTTTTGCGTTCCTAGGGTATATTACTAGGAGTGGTATAGCTGGGTCGTATGGGAGCTCAATTTCCAGTTTTTTGAGGAATCAACATATTGCTTTCCATAAAGGTTGAACTAGATGGCATTCCCACCAGCAGTGGATAAGAGTTCCTTTCTATCCACATTCCCGCCAACACTGCTTGTTCTCATTTTTTGTGATTGTGCCAATCTCTGGGGTGTGAGGTGGTACTTCATAGTTGTTTTGATTTGCATCTCCCTGATGATTAGTGATGTGTAGCATTTTTCATGTGTCTTTTGGCCATTTGTATTTCTTCTTTGTCAAAGTTTCTGTCCATTTCTTCTCCCCAGTTTTTGATGGGATTAGATTTTTTTTCTTGTAAAAGACTATGGTAAATATGCTATGGTAAATAACATATTGTATATTTTGAAGACTAGCCCCTTATCTGATGGGTATTGGGTGAATAATTTCTCCTACTCAGTGTGGGGGGCTCTTGTATCCTGGGAGCTATTTCTTTTGAGGTGCAGAAGCTTCTCAATTTAATATATTCCCATCTGTTAATCTCTGCTTTCACTTGCTTGGAGAGTGCAGTTTCCTCCTTGAAGATGCCTTTAGTCTCAATGTCCTGAAGTGTTTTACCTACGTGTTTTTCTATATATCTTATGGTTTTGGGTCTGATATCGAGGTCTTTCATCCACTTGGATTTATCCTTTGTACATGATGTTAGCTGGGGGTCTAAGTTCAATTTTTTGCAAGTGACTAGCCAGTTGTGCCAACACCACTGCTTTCTTTGCTTCATTTAGGATTTCTTGCTCCTTTATCAAAAAATTAGGTGATTGTACATCTGGGGAACTTTCTTTGAGTATTCAAGCCTATTCCACTGATCTGAGGGCCTGTCTAGTCCAGTACCATGCTGTTTTGATAACTATTGCTTTGTAGTCAGTTTAAAGTTGAGGAAAGTAATTCCTCCCATATTCTTTTTCCCAATGATTGCTTTAGCTATTCTAGGGTATTTATTGTTTCAAATGAATTTCAAAAGTGCCTGATCCACTTCTTTGAAGAATGTCATTGTTATCTTTAGAGGGATTGCATTGAATCTGTACAATTCTTTGGGGTAGTATTGCCATTTTAATGATGTTAATCCTGCCAATCCATGAGCCCGGTATGTGCTTCCATTTCTGCTTGTCCTCTCTAATTTTTTGGAGCAGAGTTTTATAGTTTTCTTTGTATAGGTCCTTCACATTTTTAGTCAAGTTGATTCCAAGATATTTGAGTTTGTGTGGCACTACTGTGAATGGGGTTGCCTTCTTAATGTCCATGTCTTCCTTATTACTATTGGTGTATAGAAAGGCCATTGATTTTTGTGTGTTAATTTTGTAGCCTGCCACCTTACTATATGAGTCTATTGTTTCTAGAAGATTTTTGGTAGAGACTCTAGGATTTTCTAAGTAGAGTATCATGTCCTCTGCAAACAGCAAGAGCTTGACTTCTTCCTTTCCTATCTGGATTCCCTTGATATCTTTTTCTTGCCTAATAGATATAGCAAGTACTTCCAGTGTTATGTTGAATAGGAGTGGTGAGAGAGGACAGGCCTTGTCTTGTGCCAGAATTTAGAGGAAAGGCTTTCAGTTTTTCTCCATTGAGGACAATATTTGCCTCTGGCTTGTGGTAGATGGCCTTAACTATATTGAGAAAGGTTCCTTCCATTACCATCTTGCTGAGAGTTTTGATCAAGAATGGGTGTTGGACCCTGAATGTATGTCATGTGGAACAAACCTAGACTCCAGGTAAATAGGCACCAACCACCCAGCCTTGACTCCTGGATCCCAGACATAGAAACAACAGAGTTCTCCACACAGCTCTAGGAACCAAGTCCCCTCTAGGGCATTCATAATACTGCCCTGACACCAATGTGCATTAGCTATAATTTGATAACCTAACAATGAGGAAATGGGAACAACTAGATCTAAGAGCAAGTTATCCTTCCTCACCGCCAAACGATAAGACAAAATCAGAAGACATGTCACCCTTGATCTGTGCAAAACCCAAGATTACTATATACAGATGACTGGTTGTTACAATCAGGACTAGACAGTATGCATCCTGGGACCAACAATAATAACAAGAAAAGCTCTAACCTAGCTTTTGGTCTACAATCTGTTCAACAAACAAGACATACAATCCCAGAGGTCTGACTGAGACAACCTCAAGTGAACGGGTCTTCAAGAAACATAACAAAAGACTCTTTCCCAGGCTCCATCCTAGGAGCAACGTAATGACCAAGAACACAAACTACAGAAGATGAATTAAAATGACACTGAAGAAGCAGAACTGCTAGAACCACAAAGAAAGCCTTCATCATAAGCTCCATTCCTTGAGCTGCACAGTCACCAACATCTCTAGATACAGAGGACTGATTGTACCATCCATGACGAAGCAGAAGTCTTCCATACACCATGAAAGCACTGAGGAGAGAGTAAAGGATCATGCAAGGAGTCTGTAGTTATCTTCATGACAGTATACTTCAGGGAGGGAGAAACCCTGTATCTCCTAGGCCAAGGGAATTCCCTCTATAATATCCCCCATAATTACTGTGCCTATGCAGGGGGAAAAGAAAAAAAAAGCACAAAATAATCATTTTTCAACATATATATTTATTGATCAATTGATTGGTTTTTTGACGTCTTCATTTTGGTATAGATATTGAAGTTGAGGTCTCCTTTTCTATTTTTGTATTATTTTATCTTATCTTTCTCCTTCTTTTTTGCACTCCAGCGTGATCCAGCGTGATTTGAATTCAGAACCAAGACTAACGTGTGGTACTTCTCTTTATTGCTGTAGGGCTCACTTTATATTTAATTTGACATTTATTTTTGTATTTTTATGGTGTTTCAATTACCTTTTTCATGTCCTCTCTCAACGGAGGTAGATAGCTACTAGAAGAACTCCACCCATCTTCAGCATATTTTTTTAATTTTTGTTTAATTTTTTTTTTGCTTAATCTTTAACCCATTCTATTGTCTTTCTTTCCCTCAAACAAAACCACATAACTTGATTTATCTAGGTTAGCCTCTCAAATAGAGGGAGAAATAAGGGAGGGCACCAGGACCAAAAAGATGTATGATCACTGATAGTAAGCTAGAAAAAGAGGGGACCACCTACTCTAGCAGCCTGGGGGGGGGTGATTGTGGGGGATATGGGTTGCATAAAGGGAACGAGTTGGGGGAAGGACAAATTTGGTGGTGGATATTCCCCTGATCCAATGTTAATATGTACCTAAAATACTAATGTGAAAGATATGTAAGCCACTATGATCAAAATGAAAATAAAAAAAATGGGTGTTGGACCTTATCAAATGCTTTCTCTGCTTCTATAGATATGATCATGTGATTTTTATTTTTCTTGTTGTTGATGTTGTGTATTATTTGATAGATTTATGGATGTTAAAGCCTTGCATTCCTGGGAGGAAACCTACTTGATCGTAGTGGATGTTCTCAATGAGGCATTGAATCCTATTTGCCAAGATTTTGTTGAGGATCTTTGCATCCGTATTCATCAGCAATATTGGTTTGTAATTTTCTTTTTTGGTAGCATTTCTGTCTGGTTTCGGTATCAAGGTGATGTTGACTTCATGAAAGCTATTTGTAAGTGTTCCTGTTTTTCTGATTTCATCAAAGAGTCTTGCCAGGATTGGTAGTAGTTCCTCTTGAAAGGTTTGAAAAAATTCATTAGTAAATCCTTCTGGGCCTGGGCTTTTGTTTTTGGGCAGACATTTGATTACTGTCTTAATTTCCTCAGTATTGATGGGTGTGTTTAGATATGCTACATCCTCTTCATTCAAGTGGAAGATGATAAGAGTCCAAGAATTTATCTATTTCTTCCAGGTTCTCATTTTTAGTGGCATAGAGTTTCTCAAAGTAGTTTCTGATTACCCTTTGAATCTCTATCATATCAGTAGTGATCTTTCCTTTTTTATTCTAATATGAGTTATCAAGTTTCTCTCTCTTTCTTTGTTAGTTTTGCCAGTGGTCTATCAATATTGTTTATTTTTTCAAAGAGCCAACTTCTGCTTTTATTGATCTTTTGGATGGTTTTTCGGGTTTCCCCTTCATTGATTTCTGCTCTCAGCTTTGTTATTTCTGTCTGCCTCCCTATTTTTGGGTCCTTTTGTTGTACACTTTCTAATTCTATGAGCTGCGTCATTAAGATACTCAGGTAAGCCCCTTCTTCCTTCCTGATGTGTGCTTGCAAAGATATAATTTTTCCTTGCAGTACTGCTTTTGCTGTGTCCCATAGGTTCTGATAGTTTGTGTCTCTATTGTCATTTGTTTTCAGGAAGGTTTTGATTTCCTTTTTGATTTCATCTCGGACCCACTGGTTATTGAGTATTAAGCTGTTTAACTTCCAAGTATTAAAGTTTTTCTTCTGTGTCCCTTTGTAATTCACATATAATTTCAGGGCCTTATGGCCAGTGAAGGTAGCCTGCAAAATTTCTATCCTCTTGATATTATGGAGGTATGTTTTATGTGCTAGCATGTAGTCTATCCTGGAGAAAGTCCCATGTACATTAGATAAGAATGTGTATCCAGGCTTCTGGGGGTGGAGTGTCCTGTACATATCTACTAGGCCTCTTTCTTTCATTTCTCTTTTCAGGTCCAGTATATTCTTGTTGGGTTTCAGTCTGGTTGACCTGTCAAGTGTTGACAATGTCATGTTGAGGTCTCCCACAATTATTGTGTTGTTATTGATATTATTTTTCAGATTTGTCAACAATTTTATTAAATACTTTGCTGGCCCCTCATTCGGTGCATATATGTTTAGGAGAGTGACTTCTTCCTGCTGTACATATCCCTTGATTAATACAAAATGTCCATCTTTGTCCCTTACAACTTTCCTAAGTATAAAGTTTGCATCATCTGATATTAGTATGGCCACTCCAGCTTTTTTATGGGTGTTGTTTGCTTGAATGATTTCCCTCCAGTCTTTTATTTTGAGTCTATGTTTGTTCTGACTATTCAGGTGCGTTTCTTGTAGGCAGCAGAAGGTTGGATTGAGTTTTTTTGACCCATTTAGCCACTCTCTGTCTCTCTTTTATTAATTTTTTTATTTTTAATTATGAGAACAAAGATATAAAGAAAGAGGGTAAGGTAAGGTTACAGTGGAAGGACAGTCACCCATAGGCAGTGGAAAGGCAGAGTGCATGGCTGTTGTTGTTGTTTTTTTAAGGTCTCTGTGTGTCCAAGGAAGCTGGTACCCGGAGACGGCCTGGTCTTAGCGTCACTTTGGTCTTGGCGGCTGGCTCAGTGTAAAAGAGGCAGAGGCTAGTCCCCGGAGACGCCTTGGTCTTAGTGGCTCTGCGGAAAAGAGGCGGAGAAATGCCGATCGCAAAGTCTCTGTATGCCCAATCGCCCGGTTCGAGTGGCCCCACGTGGGTCGGGTGCCATCTTACCAGGGTTTCCTCGGTGTAGTAGTTCAGCGGGGAAGAGGCGGGGAAAGGCTGAGTGCCCAGCTGCCGGTGTTTTTAAGGTCTCTGTGAGTCCAATCGCCCAGTTCAAGTGGCCCAACCTGGGTCAGGTGCCATCTTATCGAGTTTCCTCGGTGTAGCAGCTCGGCGGGGAAGAGGCGGGGAAAAAAAACCACTCTGTGTTTCTTAACTGGTGCATTTAGTCCATTGAAATTGAGAGAAAGAATTGTCCTGGGAGTTAGTGCCATTTTTATATCGAAGTTTGGTGTGTCTGTTGGTCAGTACTGTCTTAAAGTAGGTCGTTCAGTTTTTCTTTTAAGAATTGGTTTTGAGTCTGTAAAGTTTTTGAGCTGTTGTTTGTCTGTGAAACCATGTATTATTCCTTCAAACCTGAAAGTGAATTTTGTTGGGTGCAGTATTCTAGGTGAATCATTTATTTCATTGAGTTTTGTCACTATATCCCACCACTGCTTTCTGGTCTTGAGTGTTTCCGGTGACAGGTCTGCAGTAAATCTCAAGGATGTTCCCTTGAATGTAATTTCTCTTTTTGATCTTGTTGCTTTCAGAATTCTGTCTCTATCTGTGGAATTTGTCATTGTGACTAGGATGTGTTTTGGGGTGTTTTTTCTGGGGTCTCTTTTAGTTGGTACTCTTTGGGCATGCAGGCTTTGATCGCATGTATTCTTTAGCTCTGGTAGTTTCTCTTTAATGATCTTCTTGATCATTGATTCTTCCTGGAGATTTTCTTCCTGGGTCTCTGGGACTCCAATGATTCTTAAGTTGTTTCTTTTGAGCTTATCATAGACTTCTTTTTTGTTTGTTTGTTTTTGTTTTTGGGCCACAGCCAGTGACACTCAGGGGTTACTCCTGGCTATGCGTTAAGAAGTCGCTCCTGGCTTGGGGGACCATATGGGAAATCGGGGGATCGAACCACGGTCCGTCCTAGGCTAGCGCAGGCAAGGCAGGCACTTTACCTCCAGCGCCACCGCCCGGCCCCCTATCATAGACTTCTATTTTTATCTGTTCCCATTCTTTGAGTAATTTTAACATTGTTTGATAATTTGCTTTAAAGGCTCTTTTCCAATTTCTTCTGCTGTATGGAATTGTTATTCATCTCATCTTCCAGTGTACTAATTCTATCCTCAGCTGCTGTTAACCCATGGAAAAGCTCAACCATGTTTTTCTTCAATTTATCTACTGAGTTTTTCAGACCTCTTATTTGACCTGAAATTTCAGTTTGGAGTTTTCTGATTTCTATCTTCATATTCTCTTGATTCTTATTAGTGTTCTCTTCTATACTTTCTTTGAGTTCTTTGAACATCTTTCATATTTCGACTCTAAACTCCTTATCTGTGAGACTGATTAGATGGTTGGCCATGTTCAAGCCATCAGAGTTGCCATCATCATTCTCTATGTCTGGTGCTGGCCTGCGTTGTTTCCCCATTGTCACACTTATATTGTGGATTTTTCTATGTGTTGTGGTTGTATTCATTGGTTAAATGAAGTGCCTGACAGAAGAGCAAAGTGGAGTGGCTGTGTTCCTCTGGCTCCTCCCTTTCTGTGTGTGTAAACTCACCTGCAGGGAAGGCTAGCCATCCACAGATGAGCCACACACAGGATGAAATCAGGCCGAGAATGCAGCACAGCACAGAAGACAGAAGACACCCCTATCTAGGGGTGCTGGCATCTGAGTTTTTTTTTTGTGTGTGGTTTTTGGGTCACACCTGGCAGTGCTCAGGGGTTACTCCTGGCTCCATGCTCAGAAATTGCTCCTGGCAGGCACAGGGGACCATATGGGGCACCTGGATTCAAACCGATGGATTTTTGCATGAAAGACAAACGCCTTACCTCCATGCTATCTTCCAGGCCCCGGCATCTAAGTTCTTAATTGATCTTTTAAAAGAAATTTTTACATGATTGGTGGGAATGTAAAGTAATAAAGAAAAGCAGATTAGAAGCCTGAGTGATGGCTTAGTGGTAGGGCGTTTGCTGTGCTTGTGGCTGACCCAGGATGGACCGCAGGTCTATTCCCCAGCGTCTCATATGGTCCCTTAAGCCTGGAGGATTTCTTAGTGAAGAGCCAGGAGTAACCTCTGAGTGTCACCAAGTGTGTCCCAAAAATAAAAATAAAAATGAAAAAGAAAGAAGGAAAAGCAGATTAAATATATAAATTTCACATGATCTATTATTTTGTGAATGAAAAAAAAATACTAACCTGAAAAAAAATACAACTTAATGTTTTCTTCATGGTTACAGTAGTCAAGAACTAGAAACAATTTAAATTCTCATCAACTAATGAAAAAAGAAATGTTGTATATATTCAATGGAATACTATTCAGTCACTCTTTTTCTTGGGGGGTCACACCCAGCAGCGCTCAGGGGTTACTCCTGGCTCCATGCTCAGAAATCACACCTGGCAGGCACAGGGGACCATATGGAATACCAGAATTCGAACCACCATCCTTCGACATGAAAGGCAAATGCCTTACCTTCATGCTATCTCTCTGGCCCCTTCACCTACTCTTTTTAAAAAGATAAAATTATTTAATTTATAGAGCTAAAGCGTACTACACCTAAAAAATAAATTAAAAAAAGAAAGACCAACAGTGTATGATTACATTCCCTATTTGGTAAATAGAAAATAGAAATTAACAAAAAATGAACTTTTAGTCTATAAGACAGAACAAATTAATAGTTACCAAAATGAAATAGGGAAAGAAAGTTCAATGATTAACTTAATATGTACATACACATTTTGTTTTTGGTGATAAGTATCATTAACTTACATAATACTAAATACAATGCTACTTCTATTAAAAAATTTTTTTAGAAGTCCAGAGTGATGGCATAGCAGTAGGGTATTTGTCTTGCATACAAACGATTCAAGACAAACTCAAGTTCAATCCCCATCACCCCAAATTGTTCCTGAGTTGACAGGAGCGAGTTCTGAGTACAGAGCCAGGAATTATCCTCTGTGCCACCAGGTATGGACCACAAAACAAAATAAAATATTGTTTTAAAAAATGTAAAATAACATTTTAGATTGTTTTATTAGCTATGTTATTTTATTTATTTATTTATTTATTTTTTGTGTTTTTTGGGTCACACCCGGCAGTGCTCAGCGGTTATTCCTGGCTCCGTGCTCAGAAATTGCTCCTGGCAGGCACGGGGGACCATATGGGGCACCGGGATTTGAACCGATGACCTTTTGCATGAAAGGCAAACGCCTTACCTCCATGCTATCTCCCGAGCCCCAGCTATGTTATTTTAAAATATGCTACTTAAAATTAAAAAAATAACTTTATAGAGATTGTTTTATTGGCTAAGCTATTTAATCATTTAGCATTTATGGATCTATTTTATTGTTTGTTTTATATTTGAGCCACACTCAATAGCACCCAGATCTTATTTCTATCTCTGAACTCAGGGATTACTGCTGGTAGACTTAGAGGACCATATGGGATACTGGGAATCAACTCCTCAGTTGGCCACATGCAATGGAAACACCCTGCCCCACTGTATTATTATTCTAGCCAGTGTTTTTCATTTTTATAATTCAGGACTTCAATGCTATTTTGTTATAGATATTTTTGAAAAAATTTTTAATTTTAATTTATCAAGCTTTGCTTATTTACATCATAGTACCCAAAATTCAACTCTACCTCTACATGTAGAGCTGCAGGCTGACACAATTATGACCAAGATTTCAGTATCATTTTAATATCAAACAATACCATAAAACCACGACATATTCTTCCCACTTCCCATTGATCTAGTAATTACCCTAGTTTTCAGTGAATCTCAGGGTTTTTTAAGTTACTTTATTTTAGTTTTTATATTCCACATACATGAGACTATTTACTGCTCTTAGCTTCCTTGTTAATTTTATTTACAATAATTAGGAATGGATAGATAATATAGTGGTTAAGGAGCTTGTCTTGCATGTGATCAACACAAATTTAATTTCAAGCACCTCTCAGTTTCCTGGCCCTGTCAGGAAAGATTCCTGAGTGAAAAACCAGGAATAAACACTGAATGACCACTTGAAGGTGTAGTTGAAAACAAACAAAATAATCCAATTATCTCAAGAATCATCCATTTTGTCTTTCCCTGACAGTTTTATCTTTTTTTAAAAAATATATATTTGTAGTATTACATGGAGTAAACATGTCTCTGCTTCCTTATTCAGTCATCTGTTGATGGTAATTTAGATTGATTCCATGTTCTAGCTGGTCTGTCTAATGCTTTGATGAATCTATGTGTAAATATTTTTTTGAATTCCCATTCTGGTATCTTTTGGATAGCTACCTAGAAGTGATATTCCTGAGTCATACAGAGTAAGAGTTATTTTAAACAACTTTCTTTAACAAAAATCAGCAGTTGCCTATTATATCTAACGTATATTAAAAGTTTTCATAATTTCTAATAATTTAGCCAAATATATGGTGTTAGAAAAAGATTAAACAAATCAAGACACTTTCTTAAAAAATACACTTTCTTGGGGCCAGAGCAATAGCACAGTGGTAGGGCGTTTGCCTCACATGTGGCTGACCCAGGACAAACCTGGTTCCATCTCTGGCAGGAGATCGTTTGCATGCAAGTCCCCCAAGCCAGGAGCAATTTCTGAGCGAATAGCCTGGGGAACCCCTGAGTGTCACTTGGTGTGGTCCAAAAAACCAAAAGAATAAAAAAATACACTTTCTTAAACAAGTGAAAGGAAAGAACACCATAAGGAAAAAATCCTTAAGAAAGCAGGATTGATGAATCATAAAGAAAGAAGGAAATAAAAAGGAAAAACACCATAAGGAAACAGACACTGAAAGAAACAGAATTATGGGCCTGGGAGATAGCATGGAGGTAAGGCGTTTGCCTTTCATGCAAAAGGTCATCGGTTCGAATTCCGGTGCCCCATATGGTCCCCCGTGCCTGCCAGGAGCAATTTCTGAGCATGGAGCCAGGAGTAACCCCTGAGCACCGTCAGGTGTGACCCAAAAAAAAAACAAAACAAACAAAAAAAAAGCAGAATTAAAGATTTCTTAAATATATTTTTGCAAAGATGACCTATTTTTAGAAAAAGTTTGGGGGGAGAGAGAGAGAAAGAGAGAGAGAGAGAGAGAGAGAGAGAGAGAGAGAGAGAGAGAGAGAATGTACAGGGGCTTGCATGTATCTGTTTCTGCTTTTATCTCCAACCTAATATAGTGTCTGGAGAACCTCAGGAATGACCATGGTTGTTCTACATTGCAGGGACAACCTGGAACCCTAGCACTGAGTCTTCCTAATCCCTGGAAGTAGCCTCCATTATAAGAGAGGCCACAATTCACTTTGTCCCCTCGCAAAGAAAAAATTATAAGTTGTGGTCACACATAAGATTGGACCACACATAATTTGAAGTTCTAGGTCAATTGTGAACTATTTCTTCAATTAGAAAGGAGTTTCATAAGTCACATTGTAAGAAAGGACAAAAGTTGAAGCAGAAAATGTAGAGAACCGTCTTCTTTCATTGGAATAGAATTCTAAACAATATGGTCTTGTCATTTCCATCAGTAGAAAAAAGAGGTAATTCTGACAACTTTCTTCATTCTGAATTTTCATTCTTTTTATTATTACTTTTATGGTGTGTAAAGTAACTCAACAGAAGAGCTGGCCCAAATGAAGAGGTGATTTTAGAAATCATGCCTTAGAGGAAGAAATGTAGCACAGTGGGCTGAGCACTTGTTTTGCACAAGGTTTGCTTGATTTTGATTCCTGGTATTCCATTCCATATGATCCACAGAGCACCCGTGGAGTAATTCCTGAGAGTAGAGCTGGGAATAACCACCAAAAATTGTTGGCCATAGCCAAAATCAAACCAAAAAAAAAAAAAAAAAACCAACTTTTACATGGAAGAGCTAATTGTCAGGAGATACTAACTTTCTAATTAAGAAAATCTATAACTCTTCTAAGAACTAGTATATGCAAATGGTTTCAGGAAATACATACATTGAAATACCACTTTTAATACAAGATATTTTAAATCATACATATATTTTCCATGTGTATAATTGTGTGATTTTGCCTTTTGCTTAGAAAGAAAATGTTAGAAGTATATGCTGCTGACAAGTCAGTAATCTGCTTTTATTTATAAAATAATGAGGGAGAGAAAACACAGTGGAAGATATCCTCTAACTTTAGAGGAAGTAGGAAACTTGTTGGGAATAGAGTAGACTTTTCCACCATTAGTGGTGACAGACATTTTATGCCCAAAAGTAATTCCGGAAAAATCCCACATTTTGTAAACTTTCTCCATTCCCCCCAGTTGCATTATGAGGCCAAGTACCCATAGATACTTACTTTTAACTTGGTTTTCCATTATTTCCAACTTTTGTTGAAGAATGGCATTTTCTAATTATAGCAGAGAATTTTAAGATGGTCCAATTCAGTTAGCATGATATCACATTACACTATAACAGTTTGTAAATTTACCTCTGCCTTTTTCCACATTACCTTCCAATTTTAAACCAATGGAGCAAATGCTTCAAGTTTACCTTAAACCTCCCTTCACTGACTTTAATAGGCTATAAAACAGTCTAAGATGAAATTCAAAAGTTTTGTCAGGACTCACCTGGTACTCAGGCTCTGGAATTCTTTGAGATAGTTGAGTATTTAACTCTTTGGCAAATGAGGGGCCAGATAAAGATGGTAAGGTGTTTGCTGGGAAACCATCTGGACCCCAGGACACTGCCAGGAGTAATATTTATTAGTAGAGTAACACCTGAGCAATGACCCATGTGTCCTGTAGCCCCCCCCCCCCAAATAAACCAAACCTAAGGCAAATAAAACCCCTCTTCATTGTTCAAAGCCTAGAATGGTATTAAGTATTGGGGACAAGAAGAGATTCTGGGAAGAAAACTATCATAAAAACTGTATTTTTTTTTTTTTTTGCTGAGAACCATCATAGGGAAAAGTCAGGGTTTGGCTGCTGTTATACCTGAACCCCAAATATGACTTCCTCTTTTGCTAGTTGAGAGATGTAAGAGCCTTAAGTTTGAATATAACTTTCCTCATTTCTAGTCAGTAAAATAGTGCCTATGAATGGTTTTGGGAGGACTTGAGATCATGTCTAGCTTGTAAAACCATTTATTTAATGAATCCATCCTGGATTCTGTCCCATTTGATATCGGCCAAACACAGTGAGAGCTGCGGTAAAGATGGCCACAGACGTAGGGGTGATAGTGGCAGTGTTTTCATCGGTCTTCTCCCATTAAGCAATACTTCCGTTTCCCAAATTTTTTACATGACAGGTCATGAAGTTAGTCCAAAGAGTTCACCTTGCCTTGCCTTGCATGCTTCTGATCCTTTTAAATTCATCAGCATCAAATATGGTACTCTCAGTACTGAACCCGCCTCCCCAACCACCAAGTAAGATCATAGTGCATTTGCGCAAGTCTCTTTGACAACCTTTTTTTCCCTTACTCAAAATGATCTTGTGTGCATTGTGGCGTAGTGTTCAAGCCTTGGTTTTCTACGGTGTATCCGGTTGGTCGAATTGCCTCACCAGCTTAATGCTCAGGAAGTGCATGTGGAGCACTTCCAAGGAAGGAGAAATCAGTGCCACGGGTTAGTCAGTCCACTGGTGCTGTGACTAGAGTCTCTTAAGTGGATGGAACTGGAGTTCAGCCCTAGGCGCAACAGATTAACTCATCCCAGAAAGGTGGCGCTCCCTCTGTGAAACCAGATATCTACTACTTGCAACAATACTTGCAGTTCACATCTGAGAACTGGACACTTGGCTGCTTTGGAAAAAAAAAGGAGGAAGAGAAGGAATTCATTC
>PVKC010024452.1:0-16870 GCA_004027635.1 Crocidura indochinensis | reverse complement strand
GTGATAATTTCTAAGTGTGAAAAATGCTGTTTATCATGAAAGAAGGTCTCCAAGACACACCCCAATAGCTTATCTTATGAAGGGCACACATGCACAAAGAATATGATCCTAAAGGCCGTGAGTGATAATTAAAGGACACTTTTATTATTTCCTATTGTTTTTTGGTATGTTCCAGAGAAAATGGTCATTATATAACCTCCCCCATTCCCCCTTTTTTTGGTTTTTGGGTCACACTCAGCAGCGCTCAGGGGCTCTTCGGTCAGAAATCGCTCCTGGCAGACTTGGGGGACCATAAGGGATGCCGGGATTAGAACCAATGTCTGTCCTGGGTCAGCTGAGTGCAAGCAAATGCCTACTGCTGTGCTATCTCTCTACCCCCCTAACCTCTTCTTTTATTTTTTCTTTTCTTTTTTGGGTCACTCAGGGGTATTCCCGGCTCTGTGCCCAGAAATCGCTCCTGGCACACTCAGGGGACCCTATTGGATGCCGGGGAGCAAACTTGGATCAGTGCTATCACTCGAGCCCCAATCTCTTTAATAATAATAAATAAGAACATTCTGATGTTTATTTTTTAAAGAACCCTGATCTTCAACATCTGAGAATTCCTATGTCTCTCTCTCTCTTTCTCTCTCTAATTGGATCAGCACATCACCAAATTTCCAAGCACACCAATCCGGTGTTAAGAAGAAAAAGAAGCACTCATAAAGTGGTGAATGAATGAATAATTAATGAATTAAATATTCCATAATATCTCTGTACTAATAGCTGACCTTTAACATAAAACTTAATGCAATAATAAGAATAATAGAGATTATGGCAATATATTTACTGAATGCAAAGGCTACAGACTCAGGAAGACAAAAATCGACCTCACGAGCCCCAGGTTTCAGGACTGTGGGTGCCTCACAGAGGGTGGCCTGGGGCACCCTGATATCTTGCTGCCCAATGGCCAGGACGAGGCAGGAGAGACTCAAGCCTTCTGACCCCAAGTTGGGTTCTTTAAGCAGGATCAACCTTCCACCCCCACTGCCTGCAAACTCAGGTCCTCTGGCAACACACCTCAGGGCCTGAAGGTCGAATTATCCTTGCCTTCTTTATGCTTTATGCCTTCATTACTTGCTTCCCTTCCATGCCATGTGCACTGACCATTAACAAAACTTGTCGCTCCACCTCCCTATCACTCTGCTCTGCAGCCTGGTAACCCCCACCTCCAGAACGTTTTCTCAGTGGGGCATAGAAAGACAGGGCATGTAGGCCCAAGCATGCTATGCTGTAAGCTGGGCCTCCCTGGAGAGCTTGTCTGAGTCCCTGTCTCCCATCCCTTGAGGGACCCTCACTGGTCCAGCCTCTCCATGATACGATCAGGCTCCATGATACTGCTCCATGATACGATCAGGCTGCAGCTCCTGGGACCATCCAGCCCACTGAGGCAGGGCATCTTTCTCACATACCTGGAATAACTGATGAGTTCGAATGGCTTCTGATACTGAGCAAAGGCACAAAATCATTGGATATTCACACGAATTAAAGGAGGTTATAATTGGAATGTTGCGAGGATAGAAACTAGAAAATGACCTGACATTTTTTTAGGTCCATCACGACAATGAGGTGAGAAAAAATGAAGTCTGAAGCTCACGTGTGCATTGTGAGGGTGCTGGTGAGCGGGGCCAAATGGTGAATGAGCCCGTGGCAGGGCTTCATAATTTCCCAACCCTCAGGGCCCCACGTACCTGTAGTCACACCAGGGGCATCGGTATGGCTTCTCCCCTGTATGCACGCGCTTGTGCCGGGTCAGGTGTGATTGGGTGGTGGAGGCAAAGTTGCACTCGTCACATTTGAAAGGCTTCTCCCCTGAAAAAGAGCAAGATGCGCTGTGTGTGAGTAATGCAAATGCTGGAAGGAAGGCAGTGCCTGACACTGGTCATACCAAGAAGCAGTGACGAAACTCAGACACTCAACTTGGGGGCAGCACATGTAGGACAGCAGAGAGGAACTATTCTGAGATCTTTGGTGAGAAGGAAGAAAAGTGCATCTTACCGTTAAAACAATCCACACATGGAAACTGAAAATGATAGTTTTAGATTAGTACTGTCACTGATATCATGTTACAAGCCCATGTGACTTTGGAATCATTATCAAAATCTGTGACTTGAAAACAAGTACATGAAATAAAGTCATAGTATAAAAGAGTAAAGTTTATTAAAATATTAAAGACCATATAAAATATTAAAATATTAAAATATATATTAAATATAAAATATTAAAATATAAAGACCATAATGAAGAGAATAAAAGTGGACACCATTTAATAACTGTTCCAAGTAAAGAATATTAGAATTTATTAAGTTGAGTAAATGGTTAGACTTCTTCATAGGGGACCAGAGCGACAGCACAGTGGAGATGGTGTTTGCCTTACATGTGGCCAACCCGGGTTTAGTGACTGGCATCCCGCAAAGTCTCCCAAGCCTGACAGGAGTGATTCCTGAGTAGAGAGCCAGGAGTAAACCCTGAGCACCACTGGGTGTGGCCCAAAAACTCAAGAGAAAAAATAAGAGCACAGACTTCCATGAAACATGTAAGATAATATTGAACATCACTATGAATTTATCTGGCGTATGTAAGTGAATCAGGCACACCCTCACATACAGGCATACAGGTGCGCGCTGTTGGTTGTTCAGATACACACTGTGGGACAGTCAGACCTCCCACCCCACAAAGCTCACAGGAAGAGTGTATGGAGTGAGGTCAGGGTTTGGGGGGACACTGTGAACCTGATACTTCTACTTTCTTCCCGTTGTTACTCCCCACATTATGGAAAGCATCTGCTCCTTGGTCCTTACACCCTGAGGCATCACTAAAGAACATGCAGCTCTAACATCTGAACTGAGAAGTGTAAAACAAAAGTCAACATTATATATCCTACAACAACAACAACAACAACAATAAAATGACCAATAATCTTAAATGCATTTCACATTGAAATATTAATCATTTGGACGCAGTACTCCGTTAAATGATCTATTTACAAAAACTGTCTCACCTGCAACGTTTTCCTTCTTTTAAATGGTTACCAGGAAACTGAAAATTTCGTGTGTGCAGTTTGAACTACGATTCTATTAGACAGCAATTAACTAAAGGAAACCTCATTCCTTCCTCCCCCCAAGTAGCTATAACACACAGCAAGGCCCTACTTAGCCGACACTCGAGTCTCTGAAATTTTACATTCAGGACAGCTTAATTTCACATCTGTACCAGGATTCTACTTATAATTTCGTGAGCATACTAACTTACTTAGTAAACACAGGATAAAATAACCTGGCAGTATACTTTCTAAGCATTACTTAATGCAAGAACAAAACTCCTGCTGTCCTAGAAGTCAAGCACTTCCAAAATGTGCCTTGTTTTCTTTCCCAAAGCCTATTTCTGGCTTTACCAGTAAGTTAACTGCAGCAGCATTTAATTGGACACATAAACCTCTCAGCTGATGGGTACCTTATTTCTTCCTAAAATTGGGTGAAGACGTTTTACAAAGCTGGAGGACTTCAGTTCCCATTTAATTCCAACATATCTCATCTGTTAAACAAACATCAGCCAGAGCAGGAGGTAATACCACCAACCCCACAGAGGAATTGTGGGTGGTGGCAACAAAGGGTGACAATGCAGAGAGAGCTCAGCACACCTGTAGTCACCCAATTAGTCAAATCTTTCTTAGGGTAGGATGGCTTCAAGTGAACCTCCTACTCTGGCAAGGAGAGCACAAGCCGTGGGGAAATGCTTCTCATCAAGAGGCACAGAACCAGAAGAAAATTTAATTCATGCCCTTTAATTCCTGAATATGGTCTATCACACAATTTAGGAGGCCTTCTTAAATTTCTTTTGGTTATTGTATTAAATATCAATTATATAGTCCTTGGGGTACATGGTGGATGGATGGTGAGGTCTTTCTGTGCCCAGCCTGGTGTCTGCAGCCCCTTTCAGCCTGGCGGGTCCGTAGGTTCAGTATAAGCACGAAGAAATGATCCAAAGCAGTTAGATTTCAGGAGACATGAAGTTTTATCAATAAGGCCCTAATCACCATGTGCATATCTCACATGGCTTCTAAGCTAACCAGCTTCTCTGCACCCAACCTGTCTCTCCTCTCTACCTGCTGCGGAGTCCCATTCTTCTCTCCTCGCCCCCCCAACCTCTTTGTTACCAACCATAGACCCCTCCCATCCAGGTAAGATAGACAGGAAGTTGGGGGAGGGGTTACACTTGGTGGTGTCTTGAAGCTGCAATAGAGAAGTTTTATACACTCTGTTTTTACCCTAAATAGACTGTGCTCAAGTCTCTTCTGCTGCACTGAAATGATACACACGTATCTTTATACTGACAAAATACTGTCATTATTATTGTAGTGGTCTAAAAGTTATGAAGCTATAACTTCAACTTATAATAAATCTTAGTGCTCTACCTTTATAATATTTTCTTTAAGCTAATTCCCAGGTTCAATTGTACTGAACCTGGTTGCAAATATATTTGCTTCCTAACACATTGCTGACTTGTATATTCTAACAGCCTTGTTAGCTCTCTTAATTCTATCTAGCCATTTCTCTTGGATTTGGTGAAAATATGGAGGGAAATATGAATTCCTTGCCTAAGTCAGTGGTACAAGTTCAAGGTAATCTCAGTGCGTCAACGTTAATTATTTTGCTTGGGGGCTAACATGAGTACTTTAAAGCATGTTATGTATGGTCTAGTTCATTTACACTTAGGCACTTTTATATGATGCAATTGAAATTTTAAACCCATAATGGTAGTCTGCTGTTTATATTCTCTATAATTCTAACAATTTGAAGTTCACGGTAAGCTAGCATTATTTTGCAATAGGCTACAAATTGCCATTCTGTACTGAACTTGGCAATACTATAGAGTAAACTGAGTAATATGAAGAAAATTTGAATTACAGATTTTCCAGAGAAAAGTCATAACACTAGCAGAAATATGTGGTAAAGAAAGGAGTAGGCATGTCTGGGCGCTTAACTGTCAAGAACTCCCTGTGGATCTGTCCAAACCATGGCAGTTTACTCAAATCTGTATACAGTACTCCATTTATACCTCCTCATTCCATCACACACTCAACACCAGTGCTCGAATATACGAGGCAGCATTTTTCTTTAATCCAGAAAAATTTCTTCAGGGAATCTCTTCATACAAATAAACTCCAGAATGATGGAAGCAGTGTACTTGTTTCAAAGTGAAAAGCAGAAACTCAAATGCTAGCTAATCACAACACTCTAAACAAGAATTTCATGTTGTTCGTTTGGGTAGCTGAGGTAATACAGAAGGCCTTCTGGCTTTATAAGGAAAACATCCAGACACTGAGGCCAGCTTAAGACTCACTATTTGAAATCCCTTATCATTCTAGAGCCTGTGTGCATAAAAAAGAAACACAGTTTTATCTGCTCCTCAACAATGTGACTCAAAAGTAAAGAGGCCTCCTTGGACATGTCCTATTTAAAAAGGCAGAACAAAGGTGAAATTTCCTTTCCTTTCTTCCTGTATTTTTTTCCAGGGTAGCACATATGATGTTAAATTGTTATGCTTCTCAGGTGTGCTTTCTGAGCAAACCAGTCATAAAGGACTGTTGTAATGTGTAGTAGGGAAACACAGGGCCGGGTGACCAGGATTCTCTGGGCCAGGCCCTGAAGCCCCTTCTAGGGAGGCTCAGATTTCCCTCCCGTGGGGCAGTCGCTGCTTATTCAGCCGGTCAAACACTCCAACCCCACGTGAGGCTCTGCTCCTGTGCCCTTGAATCAAGGGTCTCTGACAGGTGATAAAAGTAAATCTCCCACGGAAGATGCTCCGTGTCAGCATCCTCGATAGTCTGCCTTGCAGCGGGGAATTATTTACGCCACTTGGAACATTTTTGATACCAATCCCCTTCCCAAGCTGATTGTAATTTGCGTGGGCAACTGGGTGGTAAAAAAAGGTAAACCATGTCAAAGAAGAAGGCCTCTGAGAAATACAGATTTCATCCGCACCACACTGCTCTGGCCTTGGAATAGAAAAGTTGAGGGTGACTTAACTATTAGAAACCCAGGGAACAGCCAAGGGCCTCGCCTGTACCGTCCTGGACTGTGGGGATGGAGCAAACAGTCTCAAGAACAGACTTGGGTATTAAAGAATCATGTTTGATTTGTGCCACGAAGGCAGATAAATGCCAGAAAGACAGATGCCGCTGTCGGTGAGACACTGTCCTAGATGGTATAAAGTTAATAGCAAAGTAATAAGGAGCCTCTGGACCTGACATAAAATAGAAAGTTGTGCCCTGCTTGATGCAGCCTTGTGATCGATCACTGTGAGGGGCCATGACAGCAGTGTCCCTATCCCACCAGGGCGGGGAGGGGGAGTTCAGTCATGCTGGTCAGGATCAGCCTATGAGCTGGCGACCACCGTGGCATCAATACAGGGAAACATTAAGGCTCAGGCCACTCTCAGGCTGACTCTGGCCTGCAGGCCATGCAGCATTCAGGGAAGGGCACAGGCCAGGGCCTGGGGTTCCCATTTGGGATTGAATTGACCAACCATGCAGGCTCAAAGGGTATCTATCGCCCCTACTCAAGGGGCTTCATGCCCACAGATCGAAGGTCGGAGTGTCCCGCACTACATTAAACACTGGACTTTCCTCTGCAGTGGCTTGGCCCCGGCTGGAATTCAGAACCAGTTACACCTGGAGGCGACCTGCAGGTAACTGAGGCACCACACGAGAGGACTTATACCTCCCTAAAGCCCAGTCCCTTTCTCAGAGCCCTGTTGTCCTCATGTCAACTACAGAGCCAAGCCTTCTCACAGGGTGCAAGAATACCCCAGCCTGCCACCATGTGATTTCTCATGGAAACCAGGACACTTTGAGGAGTGTCCATGAAGTGATTCACGGAATGATGACAAGGACCACGCCATACAGCAGGCCTGTCCCAGCATATGTGATTCCAAGTTATCAATTCCTGATAGAACCGGTGGCCACATTCCAAGCAGGACAACGGATCTCGCAGTGTCACCATCAGAAGCCCCATGACTCAAACAGACACTCGGTCAGCACAGAGGAACCCAGAGCGCATCACGTGCAAACCCAGACATGGCCCATTCATATGTCTTTGTTCCCCATTGGAAAAAAAACACCCCGACTGCACTGGCCTGCCTGCCACCATCTTCTAGGAGAGGCTACGAGTGTGTGAGCAGAGGGTGCAGGTGAGGATTGACAATGAGGGGCAGTGAGGGGGAACTGTGATAGGAAGCAACACTGCCTGAGAGGACCCCGGAGCCCCCAAAGAGAAGAGCTGGCTGCATCCTGCTCCAAGGCCACACTTACCCGTGCCCTGAACCTGCCAAGCTAGTGAATACCCAAGGCTCATGGTGTGTCTAACGTCTCAGGACAGAAGAGACATCAGAGTGACAGAAGAGACATCAGAGTGGACAAGGCTGTGTGCCAGCTCTCAGGAGCACCACCAGGTAGGTGGATATTTCTGAGTGGAAAGATGGGCCGTCACGGGCACAGCTGGGAATTCCCTGAGTCTACCATCCTGCCCGCCAGGTACTGACCTGTGTGCTGCCTGCGGTGCTTGGTGAGGGCGTGCCGGGTTCCGCCAGCAAAGCCGCACAGGTCACACAGGAATGACTTCTCGCCTGTTGCAACGATAAACAGATGAGGGACGGCAGAGGTCACAGTTCATTAAAACATATCTATCCCGGCTTTCAGGGCTCCTAATTCCTCCAATCAAATGTTTCCATGTAAATATGTCAAATGGGAATGAAATTACCACTGCGGTTTATTGACTGTGATAAAATCTGAAAAGCACCACTGAACATAATTACATACTTGTCAGACCCATAAAAATTAGCTTTATTATCAATGGAATGGTTCTGTACAACTTCATTTCTGGTAGATGTCTTCCAGATGGGGCTGCTTTATGCACTTGAACAGTTTTTATGCATATCCTGATTTTTTCACAATTCCCATACATCTGGCCCTTCTGAGCTGAGTAAAGATTGCTTGGCATAGTTAATATACACTATCTAAAACTCTGCTTAAATAAAACGTATTGAATTTCCTAACAACTAAAGGATACCGTTTCTATCAGGGTGCCTTTAATGACTTCCTACTTAATAATTGGAATTAAATGGCTTCCTTGAACATACTGAAGATCCCAAGTAACAATAAATCCGACATTACTCGGGAGCAATTCAGTGCTTCTGGTTTCTCAGATTTTCACATCTTCAAACAGGAAGTCTAGGGATTGCAGAGAGAATTTCCCAAAGCCCACCTATTCCTCGTCTCCAGCGAGGTCCAGAATGGGAACTCTGCAACAGCCACAGATAGACTGGGCAGCTCTGATGTTGTTAGGCATGTAAATGTCCATTTTTTTCTGGCATTTCCTGAACCTTCTGCCCCATGGTTCACCCATGCCATCTATCTATAGTGAGCAGCCTGGCTCAGCACCGTATGCTGTTGGGCTGGGTTGTCTGTCCCATCAAGCCCAGGAAGAAGCACAAAGGCGAGTAAAATGGGACTCAGAGACATGTGGAGGGAAGTAAGAAGGTGCCTCCCGAGGAAAGAAAAGTGGCAGGAAAAGCGGCTTCTGCTGTAGCTGAGCACCCTCACTTATCCAGGGGTTTCCCAAAACAAGGTTTACCCATGTTTTATCCAGGACAAGGCAACCTGTTTTGCTCTAAAATGGTTTGGTCACAGCAGAAATGTAACCAAAGCATTTTGGTAGTGACCAGGTACTTGTTTTGTTTGTTTGTGTTATTAGCCACATGCGGCAGGGCTCAGGAGTTACCCCCAGCTCTGCACTCAGGAATCACTCCGGCAGGCACAGGGAATCCTATGGGAGGCTGGGGATTAAACCTGGGTCAGTCATATGCAAGGCAAACGCCCTCCCCTCTGTGCTCTCACTCTTATCCCCAAACTGGGGGCTTCTTAAGGCCAATGCAGCCATCAGAGCTTGTATGATGAGCATGCATGCATCAGAGCACGGTGCCCAGTAGGGCTTTATTAGGTGGTATGAGTGTTTCAGGCATGTGAGCTAAGGTGGGAGCTGACCAGACTGGGTCTGAGCCTGAAGTGCTCCATATTCTCATTTACCATACAAAGCTGTGCCTAACACTTTCCCTCCCTGTAATTTGTTATTTAGGGGCTGGGCTTCCTCCTCAGCACTGCAGTCTCAAAGCTGAGAAAAGCAGTGAGGAGCTGGGCTTCAAGAATACAGTTTAATTATCATCACTCATTTCATTACTTAATCAATTTGGAGGATAAATCTTTCTAACTAGCTGTATGAGCAATTAAATGACACTCTTTTTTTTAAATCCCCAAAGATAATTTGCTCGTTAATATTAATATACTAGTCTAGGTACATTGAGGCAATACTACTTGAGGTGCTCTAGTGGGCTGGGGTCTTATGGACAGTGCAGGGGCATTGTGTGGGGACACATGTGCACCTGCTCTGTCTCTCTGTCTCTGTCTCTTTCTCTTTCACACACACACACACAAACACACACACACATATGGACAGTCCCACAGCTGCAGGTGCTTGGCACCCCATTGGCCAAGACAGAGGCAGGATATTTCAAGTTCTGCGATCCAAAGTTCTTCGACCTCCATCCTCTCCATCCTTTTAGGAAGTGAGACCATTCAGGACCAGAGAGGCCTGATGGAATTCTCAGTCTTTCTGGTCATAGATGGCATGGGCAGCCTGAGCCTTCAGTGCCCTTTCCCATTCTCAGAGAGAAACAGGTATGACTATGAAAGTCCTCGTTTTCCAGGGGGCCCAGTTGTCTGTACAACAGTGACCTTGATGTTTCTGATGTGCAGGATTGTACTTGGGATGCTGGCCTGGGAATCAGTGTATGTCATGTTTACCTTGGTGGCTTGATTTGTTTTTCATTCTAAATTCAATTTTCACCTGCCCCCCCCCTTTTTTTTTAAAGGAGATGGGGGTTGGATGGTGGGCAACAGTATTTTGAAGAAAAAAAATTAGGGAGAAGGTAAATGTAACATTCCGTCGTTAAAAGAAGATTCATTTTCCATGCTATATTTTTATGCAAGCAGAGATATAATAGGACACTTTTCTTAACAACTTGAATTAGTTTCAAGTGTGTCATTTTGCATTCAAATATAGAAGGACATGGAAAGCTATCCTTTATTTTCTATTAGAAAACAGCCACTGTCCCCTATCTCTCATTATGGTGCAGACTACAAGACCTAACAACAAAAATCCATATTATTGATCCAGCCAAGTCTCCACAATTATTCTTGAGAAGGAAACGCCGACGATAAATTACAGCTGCACTGGCTTTTCATCTGCTGTTCGATCTAAGTGATCTCCCAGGGCAGGCTGTGGGCCTTAAATCGTCCACGCCCTTGTCACAGAGCTAAGGAGCCTGGGCTTCCCGCAGCCTGTGCCCGAGGAACCTGGAACCTATAATTCTCACAATGATACAGGAGGCTGGGCCATCAGATGGACATCTAGGAATGCTGATTAAAATGTATTATTACTCCCCCCACCCGAAAACAAAATACTTTCTGAGAGGTGGAAAGAGAAAGAAAATCACAGAACTACCAACTAGTTCAACTAGACTGGGGGATGAAGGGAGCTTGACTAGTTTTCTACAAGGGCTGTGGGGGCGACTGGACTGAGACTTGGAGAATCCACTCAGAATCAGACACTCCAGTAGTGGAAAAAAAGGAATAGGGGGCCCAAAACAGACCCTCAGGGGACCCAGAAGAGGTGAGCTGGAGAAGTTCCTCAGCCTCCTGTCTGGGACATATTCTGGATATTGCTCTTAGCAAGGATCCCCCGAAAACCCCTAGCATGCTTTAAGTATTTTGATATGAAATCAGCTTTTAATTTGTACTTTTAAAGCATGAAATTATGTAAAGAATAACATGCAGTAACTAAATTAATTGATATCCTGAATCAGTTTTCCAAAGCTTTGGATAGAGGTTTGTTACATGGTACATGAAGTCAAGACTCAACAGGGTTCAGAAGCAGCTGGCACTGGGCTGGAGCCTAGGATGAAAAGAGGTTGTTCTCTTGAAGACTAAGGTGCCCAAGGTCTTCTTGCTAGATCCCTCTCAAAGGATCCCTTTAAAGGAACAAGTATCTGTAGGCATCGAACACAACCGATGAGTTTAGTTTGAACTTGACTCTATGTATGGCTGACACACAGACACACACACACATTGATGTGTGCCATGAAAACAGACCTTGGGTGTGACCAAGCCCAATTTGAGGCCACGGCCCTCCTACTATGGTGATCCCCAGCCACGCTCCCCACCCCGGGAACCCCCTTGCTGTCACCCACCTGTGTGGGTCCGGTAATGGTCCTTCATGGCTGAGGCCGTAAGGAATGAGTAGTGGCAGGTGGGCCAGGAGCACTTGAAGGGCTTCTCACCCGTGTGCAGCTTCATGTGGTTGTTCAGGGCCCACTTCTCAGTGAAGCTTCGGTCGCACAGGTGGCACGTGAACTTCCTGCAGGATAAGAGAGCAAGAGCGGGTGAGCAGGTGAGCCAATGTCCGCAGCCCTGCAGGGCGAGCCTGAGTGCAGGCCTGGCCTGTCATGTCTGTATAACCAGGCATTGATTTTTCTGTCTGGGCCTGGCACCTTAGCCATTCATCCTCTGCTTTGCGGTTGGGCCCAAAGGGTTTGAAAAATTCTGTTACAGTCCAGTCACCCCTGAGGCAAATGTGAGAATAGATTTCACCTGTACTGGCGCCCCACTTAGCCAGGGCAGGCGCTGTCAGGCGAGGCTAAATGAAAAGCCATCAGCACTAAAGCTCCTGGACAGCCAGGTTGGCCCAGCCCCCGGCCCCTGAGGACAGGACAGGCCAAAGGCATTTCCTGAACACAGCAGCCCCTGAGTTCTGTAGTGTATGTGTGTGTGTGTGTGTGTGTGTGTGTGTGTGTGTGTGTGTGTGTGAGAGAGACAGAGAGAGTGCATGTGAGATCACATAGAAGTTGCTGTACAAGAATCAAATATAATTACAGCAATAACCTATCAATCAAGGATCTGAACAAAATAAAAATTCAATGCCTTTCCTATACAAACAGCAAAGCAAAAGGAACAAATAAATATGCAGCATGTGTGAAGCGTGCCCCTTCCCCCAGTTGGTGCTGAGGGTCTTTCTGAGCCTCTCCCCAGGGAGCTGTAGTACGGCCCCTCTTCTGTGGTGGGGTGGGGGTGGTTCTGTCCTGCCCTGAGCATCCATAAAATTATCCACAACTTGGTTATTTATTTGGAAGGGGAGGGGTGGCTATTTAATCTAAAACACACCCCATGTCTAATAGTGTCCAGCCCAAGGTTAGTCCCAGATGATGTAAGGTCAAATAAGAGCAAGTTGAGCCCCAATACTCGAGATCTGAGTACTCCTGAGCACTGGAGCAGCAGTTTGCCACTGGAGAGGGCATGGGCACACATACACCCATGGTACCTGTGCTGTCATGCCAGCAGCATGAGATACCAAGTGCTCCGAGTGTGGATTCAGCTGGGAGGGGGTCGTGACCAGACATGGGTCCAAACCCCAGAGCCCCAGGCGCCTCCCAGATTTCTCACCTGGGGGCCACAGTGGGTTAGTGCAACTAATTAATCACTCACTCTTACAGAGGCTGTGAATGAGATGCCAGAGTTCATTGTTTTCCTAACACTCGCTCTGAAGGGCAAGGGAAAAAATGTGGTTGCATGGTTAGGAAATGTCACGGGGCACCTAAGAGCTTCATTACTCGGAAAATTGTCAATCACCGGATCTGTATTATACAAGTGCAGACGCACTATTTACACCCATTAATCCACATGGGCTGAAATCACGGGGCGCGCTGGTATTAGCTAGTGACAAATACAAGGAAATACTTTGGAATACGCTGTATTTCAAGCCTGTATATCTCGCTGACGGGCCTTCATGCATTTAGCATTTCAAAATCATGGCAGGGATCTTATTTCCAAGATAAATTCCCCTATCTACTTATTTTTCCATGTATTTATTGTGGATCTAACCTTCTCCAACGAGAAATAAATAAGGAGGTTAAGTAGATGCTATCTTTGAACAAATACTTTCTCCAGACTGCATTACAACTTTATGAATGACAAAATAAATCCCTCATTTTAAAATCCACCGTGATCTACGTCTCCCAAAATTACATCTATGAAGCCTCAATATGTGCAGTCTATTATTCACGTGTAATAAAAATGTTCAACGAGAGCTTAGTGTCTGTCAAGAGATGACAAAAGCCAGAGAACAAAGGAACGGAGGCAGCGGCTGACTTTAGGAAAAACCTCCTGTGTTTTATGACTTGATGACAAGGGTTCAGACTCCGGGATCAGAAAAGAACCCGAGATGTTACCTGCACAACAGGCCTCTAAAAAGACTCAGGTGTCCCCCTGATGGGGGGATTCTGCCAATGAGGCCAACACAGGTTCCCCCGCTGCACAGCACTGGCCCCAGCAACAGGCCAGTCACGAGCAGCAGAGCCTGGGCAGAAGAGACACAGTTGAGCCGCTCAGCCTGCGCAGGGACCTGGAGGAGACAGTTTAGTCACATATGCACAGGCCCTCCAGGAGCTCAGGTGCTACCACAGCAGGAGGCCCGTCCAGAGGGTGCGGTGACAAGCCAGAGGAGACACAGAGGAAATGGGGATGGGGGAAAGCAGGAATCCACAAGAAACCATTTGACAACTTTACTCTCAAGGCCACGGCAGGTTACAGGCTTCTGAAGGAAAGACTCAAATATGGCTGACAGAGTTGGCTGAGACTCCGACCCCCAAATAGAGTAGCTCCCAGCTACATGCCTGCCTGATGGGCAAGGTTTGGGCAGATCCCGGCCGCTGAATTTGGTCAGATTCTGAGCTGTGACTGGCTCTTCTGTCCTCACAGGACATAAAAAGGGTGATGGAATGAAGTGACCAGCCTGCAGAACTCAAGAGAAGCTGTGCACTTCATGGTGCTAGGAGGTCAGTGTGCCCCAATGGGCCACAGCACAGTGGTGAGGAGCAACTAACTGCGTGTGGTCACCTGGTGTCACTAGGCCCAGGGCTGCTGTACCGTGCGTGGTCCTGCCATGACTGTTGACTTCAACATTTATGACTATTTCTAAGGGATGAAAAACAGCAGAATGATACTCCAAAACCCAAGGCAAGTGGCAAGCCCATGTTTCTCCATATGGGTTCAGATCCTTCCAGTGATCTATTAACTTTGAAAACTGTTTAAGGCTCCAAACACTGAAAAATCAGAATTTTATAAAAGGTGGATTCTAAAAGGAAGCATGACAAAGGCCCCTGTACTGGTCTCATGAGAAGGGTGGGGGCCGCAATGTGCTTCTAGCAAGTGGGACCAGCGCAGCCAGAGGAGGCAGGAGAACAGCCTTAGCCTCGAGTTTCCGAGTGGAAATGATTTCCTATATCCACAGGAAAGGAGACGGTGGGAAAAACCGAGAAAGAACTGCCCTAGCAAGGCAGGGTTGGGGAGAGATACAGGGCTGAGGGGAGGTGTGAAAGGAGAAAGGTGCAACACTGTTCACAGTAATTCTAGCACTTTGCATAGTATTTCCAACACTGCAGTTTTACAGTACTCCACATTGTAATGAAAGCACAGTGTACAGTATTTACAGCATGTTGCATGGTACTTCCAGGATTCTTCATGGTACTATACAGCATCCTGCACATATTTGCAGTGCTCTGCATAGTAGGCTCTAGCCCTTTGGAATGAAGTCCTTTATAAGTGGGGAGCTGGCACATGGCTCAAGGGAGACTTGGCATGGTCACTGCATGAACTGAAGTTTCCAGTGTCCAACTGGGGACACACAGGATCAAGAGCAGCCACTTGCGCAGGTTGCTGGCGGCCCTCTCGGAACTGACCTTTTGGACCACCATTCTGAATTTCCTAGCACCAGCACTGTCAGGACAGACCCAGACAAACCCCTATCTCTAGACTGCAAACTCTGAAGAGAGAGCCCTAAAGAACAATTCCTGTCAAAGGTGAAAGAAAGCCATAGAGGAGGGTGGCATAGCTATAGGCATGGGGTGTACTACAGCCCTCGTGACACTCTGGCCTTCGAGAATGGCTAGAGCAGATGTCTGTGGATTGATGACTGCAGGGCAGACAAAGGGTGTCAGAACTTCAGAACTATGGTTTGAGTTCCAACCTTCAAACTGCCTTTCCAAACACGACAGGTGAGCCCTGAGAAGGAGACGCATCTCAGTGTCAGACCACACTTGAAAATCTCACTGATGCATCCGAAACCCTGTTACGTGGATCATTACTTCCTTTATTAGCAACACACTAAAAAGTCTCTCATATACAGCCCACTTCCAGAGAAGGTAAAGTAATGGGATAGTTTGGTGCTTTATTAGTAATATTTAAAATTTTGCAAGAGATACTATTAAAATATTATTTTTGGTTTCTGGTTCATACCTGGTGGCACTCACTGGTTAGTCTTGGCTCAGAAATTGGTCCTGGTAGGCTTGGGGAACCATATGAGACACCAGGGATCAAACCTGGGTTGTTCAAGTGCAAAGCAAATGCCCTACCTGCTGTACTATTGCTCCCTATTAGAATATTTTTTATATTCTCATATAATGTCTCTGATTCAAGATGATCTGGAATATAATAAAATTAGAAACCCTGTTCATAACTGATGATAACCTTTTCTCCCAGAAAACTAAGTCAAGACTGTACACCATAAAAAATTCTGATACACACACAAACATGTAAAATAATACCTTACCAGTAAAATTTAAAAAACTATTAAATATCATCAGCATTGCTGGGGAGTGGACAAATACTGAATTTAATCATAAATTGGAATGTCCTGATCAGTTCCAATGAACCAGCCAGGGCTGCCTTTGTTGGTGCAAGTCAAACAGTGTCAGAAATTTAATCGAATGAAAACAAAAAAATGAAGGCAGAACCCACCACCCCAGTTCTATGGAAAGTCTCAGTGCAAGGACCAGCAATGAGTCTACCCCTGGAAAGGAGCTGTGAAGACTGCGCCTGACACTCTAGATTTGTGGCCAGCTTCAGAAAAAACAGGCAGGCAGGCACTTAGTTCGGTACCCAAGTGTGGAGGATGTTAACAGGAGTTAGAAACCACCACACATTCCAATAAGGACTCTCCAATACACATATGGCCACAAAGTGACAACTCCCTGAGTATCAGCGTTGTTTAGGGATTTTCCACAATTCAGACTCAATATTCCAATTAAACCATCAGGAAATCTCTTTTCAGTCTTATAGAATGCTCTGAACCTACCTTGTCAAATGAAGAAGCCATAAAAGTTTGTGTCTGCAAAAAACCACAGCAACAAGTAAGAGTCGTCATGCCATGCCAGAAATGGAAGTCTAACAAAGCTGTCAGTGGAATTTTGTCAAGATATTAAATGATCACATGGCATTATCTCTTAAGACAGAAACGAGGGTTTTAGTTGATCCAAAAGTATGGCTGTAAAACAACCGACGCTGAAAACCTGACTGTGCTCTCTAGGAACACAGAATCACATGGACAGGCCAGGGCTGCTGAAGCTTCACCCAGGGGTCCTAGAACTGACTGGATCTGCTCGGCTGTTTCTCAGACACAGCCAATCAGTGCCTAGGCAGTAGGCCCGTTTTCAGTGACTGTAACTCAACAACTCTTAAGAATATACAAAGATGTGATGGAAACAGGCTCCGATGGGCCTCTGCCCACGGGACGTAAGGCTGAGCTGCAAGTATCAGTGATGATCACTGTCTGTAACAAAGCAGAGCACAGAAAAGGCGCAGGAGACAATCAGTAAAAGTGGCTCCAATGCTTGGTTACTCCAAATTTCTGTATCAAAAGGTACTTCCTGGGCTCAAAAGCAAACG
>PVKC010024451.1:0-16952 GCA_004027635.1 Crocidura indochinensis | reverse complement strand
CAACAACAACAACAACAACAACAACAACAAAGAAGCCTAATAGTTATTTTGAACAAATGTTGTGATAGAAACTAGTTCAAAGCTTAAGCTCTGGGTTCAGAAATGAATTCCTCACTCAACTATGAAGGACTTTGTAGATCACAATGGTTTCAATAAAATAAAATTTTAAAATAAAATGAGTTTCTATTCTAGCTCATCCACTTCTTTACTATTTAAGTTTAACCCCTTGGGCCTCAGGTCTATCATCTGGAAAATGGCATTGATTAAAAAAAAATTAAAAAAAAAAGAAAATGGCATTGATTATACTAATAATTGTTACCTAAAGGATTAGACAAGAAAATGAATGAAACACTTGGTAGGGTGCCAGGTCACCATAAATACTGCACATTTAATATGCTAACGTACATAATAAGCTCATAGGAGGCAAGTTCTGTATTTATTCTGTGCGTACAGCATACAGAACAATGTCTTATACAAAGAGGGGTTAAAGATATGTTTTAAATGATGATTGCATAGTAATATTCCCAGTTCCTAGGCAAGGGAATAGACTCTCCTAGAATTTGAGGAATTTAGACTGCTATAATTCATAACATTTTTAATATTTTTTTATTTTTAATTATGAGAACAAAGATGCAAAGAGAGAGGACAAGGTAAGGTTGCAGTGGAAGGACAATCACAAGTAACATAATTCTCAGAATAAGTCCCCTTGCTGATATGTTAACTTTGAACTTTTGGCCAATGAACATTAAGATAAATAAAACAGAATCCATGTACAATTACTTTGTTTGTCAAGTCCCCAGATTATAATATTATAATTATATTATATAATTATATACATTATAATGTTTCTTAACAGCACACGAGGCTATCTAAAGCCATAAAACTTATGTAACTCCTTAAACATTTGAGGCAAACTATTTTTTAACATTTCCATGTACATGCATATTAGTTTAAGTTAACCTCAAAAATTTAAGTGGGTTTTTTGTAAGAATTAGAGTCAAAGGAGCACAGTAAAAAAACGGTGTTAGAGTGGCAATTGTTGTTTGCATAGGCCCACCAAAATATGAGGGGCATGGAAAGAAATAACCTTGGCCTAAATAAAAAGAGACCCTATCCCTGAAGTTTTCTGGCATAAGACCAACTCTAGGCTCCAGGCAATCTAGATAGTCCAATCCAATACATTATAGTGCCAACACACTTTTATTTTTTACACAGTCTCTGTTGTTGGTATCATGTTTCTGTATCAAAGATCCTGGAATCTGCATATCCTGCATTGAAGTTAGGATGTGGAGCATCCTCCTGCCTCACCTCATAATAAAAGGGCAATGCATGAAGTCCTATCCTGTAAGCAGGTCCTTGATATAATTCATAACATTTTAATCAGTTACTTACATTTCCTCTTATATGTACTCAATTTCTGTGTACATTTAACAAGGACTTAATAAGCATAAACTATTTACAATCAGATTTCTATTTAGGTCATTATTTGAACACCTGTTAAGTGACAAGCACCACCCCAAACTTCTGGATAACTATATCTCATTAACTTATCAAAACAACTCAACAAAGAAGATATTATTTTCTCTGACTCAAACTTATGCTGTATTTCTTAGTCTCTTGCCATTGCATTAGTCATTGAAGATTTTATAGTAAACAAGACAGAAGAGGCCCCTGCCCTGACCCTTTTCTCTTCATTAGTCTTGCATTTTGGTCTTTTTTAATCTAACATTTTTCAGTCTTGCAGAGAGCATGATAGGAGCAGATAATGCAGATGTGATGAGCATGATAACAGAGGTTTAGGGTGTTATAGGTGTCTAGAAAGGAATAACCTAGACTGAGGCTAAGAAGTAACATAGGGAAACAGGACTGAGACTGTTACTTTGACAAATGAGTAATTGTTGGTCTGATTAAGTGAGTAAAGAAGAGAGCTAGGCTTAACTTCCCTTAGGTAAATCTTTTTGCAACCATAATTGAAACTGTACAAATTATGCGATTAAAAAGACTGATGACTTCAGGGGCTAGCGAGATAGTAGAGTATGTATGGTGCTTGCCTTGCATTTGTCTGACTAGGTTCAACCCCAGGCATTCCATATGGTCTCCCATGCCCCACCAGGAGAATAGTAATTCCTAAGAGCAGAGCCAGTAGCATTTTCTGAATATCACCAGTTGTGGCCAAAAAAAAAAAAAAAAAGGATGTCAGGGATCTCAAAGGAAGATGAGAAAAAACTGGCCTATAAAATAGATAAATAGAATCAATGAATTTGAGAAATATTCAGGTGGCAACTATGGAGTTAAGGGATAAGTTAAAACTAGTTCACTACTATGGTATTCTAGCTTCACAAAATCACCTGCTGCTTCTAAGACCTGGACTTCTGCTGCTGAACTCCATTTATAGTCAAAATATCTCTTACATGGTTTTAGTTTCCTGTGTCCTTAGGATAGTTCAGATGAATTAAACTATCTGTCAATGAAGGGCATAAATATAACCACTATTACAAATACTTGTAACTGTGTCCTCCATGCCAGCTAAAAATCACAGGCATAGACTCAATGGTTCTAAATTATCACTCTAATTTTGTGAATTTGCCATATACTCAAAGCATCATACTAAGTGCTCTTTGACTGTTGTCTCATTTTCTATTGATGTGGTATGTATCGGCCTTTGGCATCATTAATATAGGGCTATCTCTTTGCAGATAAAACCACGGATATAAAAACTTCAGTATATTTTTATTGTCATAGAGCTCATAGTTGACAAATATTTGAGCCCGGATATGAATGTTTTTTTTTTCTTTTTTAAGTCCCTAACCTCTTTCCTGGCTGGAAAAGTAACCTAAAACATATAGAAAGGAGGGAACACTGGGGCTATCAATGCTAATAAACACAGGTATATATACAAAGCAAAAATGACCAAGAAGTGCTTCTTCTGTGAAGGAAGCAGGTCTGGAAATAGACTTCAAATGATGTGTTAAATTTGAAATGGTGAAAAGAAGAGTAGAGGTCACTCCAGACCCGAATCAGAATAAAGGCTGAGTACTGCAGGATCTTAAAGGAATGGATTTTTTTTTTGTTTGGGGACTTTTATGTATTTATTTGCTCCTTGCTTAGAGAATTATTGTGTTTCGGAGCTCTGGTGTTATATTTACCGCATTGCCAGAAGCCAGCAAAGACATAAAACTGGTGACTCAAATGCAGAGAATGCTCTCATTGGCTAGCACACCATGAGAGCTAAACCCTGCATTTAGCAATCAAGGAGAAGTGCATCTTTCAGAATGGAAACTTTGACCTCCTCAAGGTCTTCTCAGGGAGAGGAAATAAGGCATGGCAAAGAAAAACAGAAGTGATCTTATTTTAACTCTTCCATAAATGATCTGGTACATTCTTGGGAGGTTTTATAAAATACAAAAGGTAATTGAGTACTTATGGAACACTAATCTGTATTTTCTCTACAAATTACTCTGGAACAGAGCCCTGGTAAATGAGTAACAACTTTGCAGCTTTCATCAGATTTGATCCTACAATGGTAACAGAAATAAAAATAAGTCTAAAATGTGTTGACCCCCTACAGTGGAGAACTACCTATTAGAATTACCATTACAATTTTCCGTTTAAAGTCTCCATAAAACTTCAGATACAGAAAACCAAACCGGTTTTTTCCCCTGACCCTGGTCACACTATGAATAAAAAACAGAGATAGAGATGTATATTAAGATTTTCATTCTAAAATCAAGAAAATGTTTATTTTTTGAGAGGTTTATTCCTTCTATATAGAAGAGACATATATACTTCTATGTAGTACAGCCAGCCAACTGTCTCTAGCATGAATGATATGCTGTTCTAGAAAACTGTTGTCTTACCTCAAAAAAAAAAAAAGGAATAAGCTGTTACTTCTGATGTTATTAGAAACTGCTTTGTGAAAGAAAGGATGAGGCTCTGGGATGCTAAAGACAAATGGCTGTAAAGGGTTATGAAAATTGCATGCTGAGTGTCACAGACAGACCATCTCATTGAAATTTCGAATTGTGAGTTGTCACTATTGCTGTAATTATTATTATTTTAAATTTAAGAGCATTGGAAAATATTAGAAGTTGATGTTAATTAAAAGTTAATGACTTCAAAAACTGGAGGTGCAAGGACTTGAACCTGGACAGGAGAAAGTGGGGACATTTGCTGCTTGATAGCATCAAGGTAAACAAGGAAGAAGCTACATAAAAGACAGAAGATAAGGAACCTGGGGGTGATAGTCAAGCATGGAACACAGAAAGATAGATGAAGTCTAAACCTCAGTATATGCTTGAGACAAGTGCGTGGGGACTGCATCCGTGGGCCAAGAGCTGTTACCATGCTTCCTGTAACTTTCCAGACTGCAGTGCACCATGGAGGCTGCATTCATGTGATATAGTAGTTTGTCTTGGAAGAAGGATAAAATCCAGAGGACTGCCAAGACAAGAAGGGCTGAGCCAGTGGAGAGAAATGCTCTTCTGGAGTAGCCCATCTGGTGAGGTGCCTCCACTATTTTTTTAGGCAGCCTCCTTCCCAGATGCAAATCTTCCGTGTAGTGAAAGGCCAGGCTGAAAATGGGAGAGAAAAGAAAGTGAAAATATTGTGTCACATTCTAGTCAGCAGGTGATTTGTGCCACAGCTATTTACAGCACACCTGCCTCAGTTTCCCAAGTCTCAGGATTAAGGTTGCTCCATCAGGAAAACAAGTGCTGAGAGGCCAGCTAAGTTCAGTCTTTATCTCTTCCTGCAGAGAATGATAGTTTCTGGGATGCAGCCAGAGAGTAGACTGGGAGTTGATAGTTTGGAAATTTGATTCCGATTCTCTCTTTATTACAGATAGACTGTGAATAGGTCATTTTCTTTCTCTTAGTCATGGGTAACATTAATCTGTCTTTTAACAAGTCAGACAACTTTCAGAATTGGCACAGTGCCAGGTGCTGAGAATGAGGAGGTGAGCAAAATCACATCTCTGCCTTCTAATTGGCAGAGATGCCGATTTCCAATTGGCAAATAAACATGATATAACTTCATGTCAAGTGACTTTATAAACAACTTTCATTTTGTTCTATCAAAATACTGACTAGAAATCTTCACTGAGCCTGCAGGGGTTGTAAAGTTTTCTGATAAACTGGAATATGGTTGTTAAAAAGTGATTACTGGAAAAGATAAGTTCTTAGTTGTGCAAGACAGTGTGTGCCAAGACCCAGCCAGAAAAAAAAAGGAAACCCTTTCATGATCTCTAAGAAGAAGCTTGGTGAGCACAGAGCAGGTCCTCCACCAGAGCCTGAAGTCACTGCATCAAGTCTAAAATTCCTTCCAACCACAGTTTGTGTCCAAAGCTCCTTCCAAGCAAAGTTCAGATATAACTATCCTTCCAATCACAGTTTATGTCTAAAACTCTTTTCAACCATAGTTCAAGTCTAAAACTCCTCTCCATCATTTCTACTGTAGGCCTACCACTTAAATTACTTTATTTTCTCTGAGGTCTGGTCACCACAAATATTTTCAGGAAGCAAAGCATTTATTCAGATAAAGCTAAATTTAATTTTCCTCTCTCTGTTTAATTTTTTCTGCATGTTAAAATTATGAGTACTTTTTGGCTGAGGGCTATCACATGGTAGTGAAAATAATAAGTCCAGATTTAAACTTGTTTTCATGTCAATGTAATATGTGAAACCTGGGAATTCAAGCATCCCTCAGGAAAATGTGTAGCCCAAGGCTTTTCCCAAATACATTGGAAAAGTGTTCCTGCCTAGTATTGATGCTAATAAAGAGACTCTAGCCTGGACCCATGGTAATTTCTTTATATCCTTACTGGCCAGAAAGACCCTTCAGTGAGAGTTCCTTTTTACTGGGAAACAGTTGCTTATTTCTCCTCCCCCTTCAAATTAAAAAGAAATCTTTGTATAGATATAAGAAAAGTAAAAAAAAATGGAAGATTTGTTTTTGGAGAAGATCTCAAAAAATGATGTTGGGATATTTAAGATATTACTTGAAAGATTAATTTGGAGAACTGTGAAGTGAAGAGATAGTGTAGGGATTATGACACATGCATTTTATGCACTGGATAGGTCCAGTTCAATCCCCAGCACTGCACAATCAACCAATCATTGCTAGTTAAAGACCTAGAAGGTAACTTGGACCAGACTATGTGACCCTAGAGTTTTCAATACCCAGCACTGCCTTGCTAGCCCTGGTTGGCCCTGAACATCCTTGGATGTTCACATACAACCAACTATCCCATTGGCCAAGAAGTCTGAAGCAGCCCTCAGACCCCCTAAGTATCACTTGTGAGGGGTCAACTTTAATTGGCCATAGAACCCTTTCACCTAGAGTGCATGTAAGTTGTGCTCCCAAGACATGACTTTGAAAAATTTCCATCTAAGTTTTCCAGACATCTCTGAACCTTAAATTTCAAGATTTCAGTAGAAAATTGAAGAAGAGGTCAAGATTTCAACCTGAGATACCTCAGCAAAGGACAAAAAGAAATCAGACCACAGTCAACTCAAGGCTACTTTAGGTCTCCCTCATTCCCACATTAATTTCCTTCATAAACCACATAGGACAGTTAGGAAAATCAATACTTGATGTGTGTCCACCAGAAAATGAGCATGACGCTAGAAGCCATATGTTTAATTCTAGGACCTACAATGTGCCAGCACACCCAAAGTGTTTTTCAGGTCTATTCAGCCCTTCTAATAATATGCAGATTAGATATCTTATCCCATCTCACAAATGAGAAAATTGAAACTTAGACATGTTTGTTCTCTTTTGGTAAGGACGTTGCAAAGCCAAGCTTTGGAGGTAAATCAACCTGACTCCCCTTGCCCACTTCATATATTACTTCCTGCTGTTCTGTCAATAGAAATACAAGATTAAAAAAAATTACTCTTTTCAGTCAGGAAAATTGAAGTTCAGAGGGGTTAAGATACAGGAAATATCATGGATCCAGAAAGTGAGGTAATTGGACCCAGAATTTCATTCCAGAATACTCAAATTCCTAAGTCAAAGGCCAGGTCACCAGTCATAGTCCTTGTCTCTTTGTTGTTTATTTAAAAAAAAAGACACCAAACTTGAGCTGGCAGGAATTCCAATATTTGGCCCAAACCTGTCTGCATTACCTGTGCTGAGTTCAATTCTCCATCACTTGAAAAAGAAAACTCCAGCTCTTCTACCTCTGCTTGACCTCTGCCAGCAAAATTATTTGCCTAATTAGGTAAAGAGCTCTTGTGCACATATAACATATTTGAACCCTAATGAGCTGTCAATGGAAAGGTTTGCCCTTGACCTAGTTCTCCAGCTGATCTTTCCTTACCTCAGTGGAAAAGACCAGCATGGTAAACAGAACCTTGTTTCCATGGAAGCTCACTCTCAGCCTTTTTCTTTCCAGCATTTGAACAGGTAATTATTTGATTTCGCTTTATATTTTTGGATTTCATACGGTGAAGCTGTCAAGCTCTCTCTAGAGGATGGCCTTCTCTCTCATGCCAGGCTATTTTAGGAAGCTTAAGTTGCGGTCACACTTCCTTTTCAGCCTCTCTTCAGATCATTAACCATGAGACAGTAGTGCCTGCCTTCCAGACCCCCCCCCACACTACCCCCTCGTTAATTAAAGACTAACAGAGCAGAGGGACTTGCGATGGAAAAAGTGGGAGATAATAAGAAGAGAGGAAACATTGTCCAGAGATGGGAGACCTAGGATACCTTCTTCTCTCTGACTGTTAGACCAAGAACCCATATTCATGATCCATATTCCTGGACCACTGACACCTCTGAATCTTTTAGGTTCTATTGTGACCCTTGTCAGAAAGAGAGTCCACATGAGCTATTTTATAATACAAACAATGACCACCATTTCCTAAGGGTTTATGGCGTAACAAATACTGGGCTAAAGTACTTTATTTATCCATCGTCTGACAGTCTGAGGTGTTGTTATTATCCTGATCATTCCAGATGAAGACAGCTGAAGCCCAAAGAAGTTAATAAACTTCCTCAAAGTCATACAGTTATTAAGAAACAGTAAAAAGACACACCCATTGCTATCATTTATTAGGGAGGGTATAGATATGACAGCAGAGTTCTTTCCAGAAGAAATCAGGCAACTTTGACAGTAGTGAGAGGATAGTTATTTGCCTGGTCCTACAATAGCAGCTCTATGTGTTAAGTCAATCCATGTATATAAGGAACAAAGTGTGTGGATTAAGTAGTTCATTTACTAGACCAATTAGAAACCCAAAATAGGGCTCTTAAGAAGGTATCAAATCGGGGCCGGAGAGTTAGCATGGAGGTAGGGTGTTTGACTTGCATACAGAAGGACGACGGTTCAAATCCCAGCATCCCATATGATTCCCTGAGCCTGCCAGGAACGATTTCTGAGTGAGCATAGAGCCAGGAGTAACTGCGCTGCCAGGTGTGACCCCCCCCCCCAAAAAAAAAGATATCAAATCAAATGCAGAGCCAAAGAATTCTAGCTTGAGCAAAGGCAGACTACATTTCAAATGCCTCATACCCTTAACAACTTTGAGAACTGGGACATATCTGAGCTTGCTGAGAATCTTTTTCTTCATTTGAATAATGAAAATAAAAATGTTTCCTCACCCATCAAGCTGTTTCATATGTACAGTTTCACAGACTGCTCTGTGCAATTTTGTCTTCAGTGCAATAATTATGTAAAAGTTAAAGTGAGCAAAAAATAAAAAAAGATAAAGTGAGTGTCCCCGGGATATGGTTCAGAATGGGAGAGCACATACTCAGCATGTGCAAAACCTTGAATTTGACCCTTACACCTCCTGGCTCTCTGAATTCTTCTAGAGTTAATTTCCATGGCCCTAAGTATTCCTAGAACTGAGCTCTGAACCATCAGGCATAAACTGCTGGGTCATGCATCACTGGGTGTTCCTTGAGTGACTCAACACAATTGGGTTTGATGCCTACATTCTACATTTAAAAAAATAGATATAATTAGGCTTATTTGCTCAACAAATTCCCAAGCTCACAAACATGCTAATTTTAACTATATATTATTATGTATTCTAAGAGAGAGAAGCAAGTCTAGACTTCTTTTCTGGGAGAAGATACATTAACACCAGTTTCTTCAGACTCCTTAAGAAAGGTGTGGTGTAGGTCATAGGAAACCTGGGCTTGTAGGCATTGATAAATGCTAATCCACTCTCTTTATGCCCACTTGGTTAAATAACCCTACTTGTTCTTTTTGTAATTAGGCTCCCTAGATCTAGGGTCTGTCTTGTACTTGCTGTATTTTACAGTCTTGGTATAACAGAACATTTTTGAGTAAATGACATAATAGAGTAAATGAATGAATCAATGTATTAGCCATTGAAAGTAAGTGAAGATCTCTCCCATTCTTTTTATAACCACCTTTCTCTTCCCTTTCTCATTGCAGTGGATAAGACTGCAGAAGAACCCTATTCCTTTCTGAAAGGCAGTGTAGTGGCTGGTTCTTTGGGCTGTCTTTTCTATTCATTTTCAACTTCTGTAAGCAATGCCTTTGACAGAATTCCCCCTATTGCCCAAAACAAATATTATTTTGCTGCTTGTCCATGAAGCCGTTAGATTTTTTTTCTGCATGAGTATTTTGAGCAAGACCTTTCTGAGTGTTCCCAAAGAGTTTTCACCTAGAGCTGGAGTTGGTCTTCAGAGAAAATTCAATAAAGCTCTCTTTTAAGTTCATTGAAGCTTTAAAACAGTACTAGATACTGTTTCCCTCCTACTCTTGTTAGCAAATGGTGATCATATGGACCAGTAAACAGCAATGTGACTTCTGCTGAACCGTTTTCAGGGTGTTCCCTTTATTTTATTTAAAATGGAATTTCCAATTGGTGTTCTTTGAGTATTACATAAAAATAAAACTTGATGCTTAAGCTAAAATGCAGTTGTACTTGTCCACGTCTAATTGATTTTCTTACTTTAAAACTTCTCAATGACTTGGCACATTTACACACAGCATCTTTTTAAAACGCACTTGGAATTTGGGACTAAAGCGATTGTACAGAAGTAGGGTGTTTGCCTTTCATGCACTGATCCAGGAAGACCTGGGTTCAATCTCCGGGGTCCCATATGGTCCCCCAAACCAGGAGCAATTTCTGAGCGTATAGCCATGAGTAACTCCTGAGCATCACCAGGGGTAGCCCAAAAAGCAAAACCAAAAACAAATTTACTTGGAATTCTTCTAGAATATTCTAGGATATTCTAGAAATATTCCTTTGTTCTGGGATATTTTAGATGATTGTTGTGGAGTATTCTTTGGAAAATCTTATTCAAATGCCTCTGTTCCCTATTAACAAAATCTGCATGAATAAAATAAACCATAAATTACTGAAAAAAGTAAACTCAATAATAGAGTGAAAGATAGAACTAGGCTTACTTGAAAATAAAGACAGACTTAAGTTTAAGTAATAGAGATGAGCCATTATAGCCTCCCAAGTGTTGCTTTAAATAAAATTATCTGAGTCTGGGGCCCGGGAGATAGCATGGAGGTAAGGCATTTGCCTTTCATGCAAAAAGGTCATCGGTTCGAATCCCGGTGCCCCATATGGTCCCCCATGCCTGCCAGGAGCAATTTCTGAGCATGAGCCAGGAGTAACCCCTGAGCACTGCCGGGTGTGACCCCCCAAAAAAAATTATCTGAGTCTGGTATTTGACCTTACTGTTAGTTGCTAAGAAATCTATAAATGTGAACGTGACACCCAAACCTATACAATGTTGTAAAACTATGTTAATTTGTTAAATAAATGTAAGTCAATAAAATCATACAAAAACACAGCTATGCATATTCTTTTACATAACTTCTGTGGTTATTTTTATTTTATTAAGAGAGCTGCACAATTGCCTATAAGATCTTATGAACCTTTACAGTGTCAATAGCCCTTTACAAGAATGTTTGTTATCTCTTCAAAAGATTTATACAAATATTAGAAAGAAATGGAGATATAAAACATAACAAAACACTTCCTTCTATTTATAGGAAATTTAAATAAAAAAGTAGGGAATTATCCAGCTTTAGTTATGCTTAAATATTCCAATCCTCATGCTGTAATAGTTCAAAATATCAAGAAAAGGGGGCCGGGTGGTGGCGCTGGAGGTAAGGTGCCTGCGCTAACCTAGGACGAACTTCGGTTCAATCCCCCGGCTCCCCATATGGTCCCCCGTGCCTGCCAGGAGCGACTTCTGAGCGAATAGCCAGGAGTAACCCCTGAGCATCACTGGGTGTGGCCCCAAAACCAAAAAAAAAATCAAGAAAAATAACGGCAGATTTCAATATAGATATCGACATAAAATGTGGCCTTCTGGAGAAGCCATTGAGAAGGTCGTAGAAGTAATGATGCAATGAAAACTTAATATTACATGATTCTGGGCTGAAAGAGCAACAATTCTGCGCTACTCTGAAGAAGCTGTGTCTGTTCCATACATTTCTACTAATAATGCTTTCATCTATTTACTAGTTGTCTGCAGTGTAAGCATATTCTTCATTAGATCAAAACAGGATCTTCAATAGAAGCCTAGCAGTTTAGAAGTGATTATTGTTCAAGATCATTCGTATGTCTTAACTATAAACATGTTTGTAATCATAGTGCTTAAATAAAAGTATTATTAAAAACAAACAGACAAACAAAAAAGACTGTGCAATGCAAAAATCCTAGGAGAACTTAACTTAGTACTTAAAAGAAATTGGACTTATCTATTATATTATAAGAATCAACTTTTGCTTAAATATTTCCATGGAGAGAGAAAGTGTGCATGAGGGGGAGGATATGGGAGTTAAAAATTGTTATGAATGAATCAGCTGAATGAATCCATGTTTGTGCTTTTGTGCAGCTGGACAATCCAGATGAGCAAGCTGCCCAGATCAGACGAGAACTGGATGGACGACTCCAGATGGCAGATCAAATAGCCAGGGTAAGAAAACTTCGGAGGCATTTGCTCAAGGATTAGGCCAAAATCCCACACAGGAAGCATGTTTATTAAAGGTCACAAAAAGTAAAATTAAAAAACAAAAGAGGAGCAATAAGTGCAATCATCCTGACTAACCCCCATTGCCTCTCCTTTTTCAGGTCAAGCCAGTCCTCCTGCTCTTTCTCTCACCATATATATACACTTAACTTACTCCTCTTCATATTTTCCCTGTCCAATAATTATGGGTGGAACTGCCTAATCATTCTCAATTCTTCTTTCTCCTTACAACTAAGCTCACTGGTCCTGCCTCCAAGATGCGTATTAAATGCCTCTTTTTTCCTTCCAGCATCATTGATAAAGTCTCATCTTCAATTATTGGTTGTATAATAACCACCTGATCATTCTCTCTGTCTCTATTCCCTTCCTCTCTCCTGCCCATATTTCATACAATTGCTATCTAAAACTCATATGAACAGCTCAAAGAAGAGGAATTCAAAATCCTTTGATCCCCAAAGAACAAATCCTCCTTTCACAGAATAAATTCTAACCTCTTTAAAATGTTTTCCAAAGCTCTTAATCCACAGACTATACACTTCTTATGGGCTACACCTCCCACAAATTTATCACTTGAACTCCCCAGTGCAGCTACAGTGAATAACTGCCCTTTTTTCCTCTTCTAAGCAGTCTCTCCAACTCAATCTTTAATATTCAATTGAAACCTCTCGCTATGTTAGCATTTAATACTACCCCACATTTATTCTCTCTTTTGGTCATTAAATGGGAGGTTTCATGCACATTGGTAAGTCTTTCTGTATATAGAATTTTTCTAGAGCAAAAATTATGGTCTACTATTGATGACTAATTTAAGTCTAATACACAATTATTACTGTAACTACCAGTCTTTAATTTTATTGACAACAGTACTTGTTGAGTTCCGACTCTGTGCCAAACATCTTAAATTCATGTACCATCTTCTTTAATTCTGAAAGTAACTCAATCAGAACATTTTGTTGTCATTCTTATTTCATAGTTGGAAGAATCCAGGTTAAACGTAAGTGCTAGTTAAGAGAACAAACTCAATTCTAATCATGTTTGTCTAAATATTGAATCTGAGATAGCCATGAGGTAATCATCTTAGGTACAGAATTTAAGAGATTGTAGTGAAAACAGAATTTAGAATATATCATGCAATGCTTTGTTTTTTAAATTATAACTGATACACAGAAGTCAAAGATTTTAAGACCAAAATATCAAAATTTTAAATTAAAAAATTCTGGTTATTATGATAGCCTTAACTCACATCTGAACATCCGGGTAGGATAGAATAGATAATGGGGAGCATATGTAAATGATTAACATTTTAGAATGTCTTTGGGAAGGAGTGTCTCAGTAGTATCAAAGTTCAGGTATCAGATATACGTAGGACCCCGAGTTCAGTCTGACATCTCTAGCACTTCGTATCAAACCACGAACACTGATAAATGTAGCTTTATGTAGCTTTATTTTTAAATGATGCTTTAATACCTTCTGATTATTGCCAGATTTGAGTTCTACACAGTCAGTCCAGGCATTGCCACAGTGACTTCTATAGAAAAAAAAAGGAGGGGGGTGTGGGATAAAATGTCTCATGACCTGAAAACATATTTCAAGAATCATGATAATTCCTGTTTGCACTCCAAAATTCTACTAAAATGTTTTGGTTTTGTCTTTTATTATTGAAACCATTGTGATTTACAAAGACCTTCATATTTAGATTTCAGGCAGACAATGCATCAGGGCCAATTCCACCACTAGTGTCAACCTCCCTCCACTGTGTTCCCAGAGTGTAACCCAATCCCTATACTTTGCCTTCTAGCCTGCCAGTTTAACGGATCCATTTAAAGTTTAGATTGTTAGAGTTTGAGTCTCTGATTTCACTGTTATTGATTTTGGCTTGGATATTTAGTTCTGTCATTTTTTATCTTCACCAATGCACCCGAGACCACTTGGCCCCTGACCCCCATCATTTGTGTCATATGAACCCATCCTGAAGCAAGTTGATGTCAGGATAGCATTAGGGCCTTCCCTGGTAGAAGTTCAGTTCCTGGTACTGGTGTCGGTTCCAAAGATGGTATCTACGGTTGGGGTGAGCAGCTCAAGTCCAATCAACTGAAGTCTAAGTCAAGTCACTATGACAAAGTTTAGGGTGAAAGACCCCCTGCTATAAAAATTTAAAACTTCCTATCCTTATTAAATAAGAACTTCTTTCTATACCTAAGACTCCCATAGTGTGTCTATGCAAAGAAGAAACAATGCCACTGGATACTACGGGTGCATATGGGGGTAAAAATAACATACTAAACAAATCCTATATCCTGGTTCTAACATAAGCTCAGAGTCCAAGAGAAACTTATCTACTAAAATTTCTTTTTTCTTATATCTTTATTTAAACACCTTGATAACAAATATGATTATATATACTAGAATTTTCTATTAAATCCAAAAACTGGGGGTTGGGAAAGCTACATCTACATAAGGAAATATATAATAAGAAATATACCTATTAAGGCAATATACCTAAAAAATATATACAAAGGAAATCCCCTTGAAGTCTTTTGAAATAACTTGGGGAGGGGAATAAAATCCAGAGCAAATCTATAGACTGCAGCGTGGTTGTATGGGATCTGAGATGGCTTATAGAATCACGGACCAGAAAATATCCTCAACCTGAAGGTCTCTCAAAAGCCAAATCCAGGAGAAAAGAGGTTGCTGAGAACAAATCAGCAGCAGCTGTGGTAGTAGCTTCTTTCTGAGCTAAGGCAAGGTGGGCTAGGAGGCTATCCTTTCCCTTTGGAAGCCTGCTGGCAGAGATTTTGTGAAGGGATAACGTTCTGATTCCTGAGGACTCAAGAATTGTGGGTAAAAAAAACTTATAAACCTAGTAGTAACAGATCAGGGGTGAGAGAGTGAGAGAATAGAGAAAAATTTGTAAAGGTAAGTGGTAGCAGGGAGGGGAAAAAAGGAAGGGTTATATGTACAACATAGACATTATTTACAATACAGATGGACATTAGACTGATATAGGTGATCACCACACAGACTCACATACACACACATAGATAGAGAATGAAGATCAATCCATAGGTTGAAGTTGAAAAAAATGACAGAGGTGAAATAGATCAGAGTTGTTAAAAAATAAATCTGGCAGGGCAGATAACAAGGTTTTATAATTCCTAGGCAAAACATCATTGGTGAGGGTAAGCTTTGCTGAAAAAATGACTTCCTGGGTTAGATTGTGCATAAAACATAAAACAATCATAATTTTCAAGTACAGTTTAGAATGCTAAGCAATATGGTACTGAGCACTGTAAAAGGAATATGCACAATAAAGTATCATCTAACAAATCTTTAGCATCCAGTTCCTTTCCTGAAAGTAAACTGACAACATGGATATTATAATATAATAGTGAACTAGCTTGAATGGAACATAAATTGATAAAACATACTCAATGAATGAACATTGTAGCAAGACTATATGGCATGCAGTTGCCTATTCCAAGGATATCTGTGGACATAAGTGTAGATAATATTAGCAGGCTTAATTATGAGGAAAATTAATAAATCAGAATATCTGTCTAGATATTATCATAATGCACACTATATTTAAATCTAATAGCACTGCAGTGCACAACTAAGGTGGCCAAACTATATATCCAAGAACCACTGTGAGCAGTAGATTAAAGATTTATTCTAGACATACTAAAATTAAGACACTAAAACATTCTTATAATGATCACTGTAGTGGGTGTCGGTGGCTTCCAAACACATTCTCTACTTGTTTATGTGGATAAAAGCATTAGAAAATTATTATACACATCTATAAAGAGCAGTTAATTAAACACCAGGTGAATCTAAACATCTAAACATCTATATCCATTGCTGCAGGTCTCTTTGAAGTGAAAAAGACAAAATAAGAATTTGTATTTTGTCTCTTCCCTTCAGTTTCTTTCCATCTCACTATACTCAGGAACTAACAGTGTTCAAGACAACTACCATTTAGATCATTGTATTTCTTCATGCAGTTATTATAAATACCACATATAAGTGATGTCATTCTGTATTTATCCTTCTTCTGGCTTACTTCAATTAACATAATATCTTCTTGCTTCATCCACGCTGCTGCAAATTGCATGATTGCATCATTCCTTACAGCTATGTAGTATTTCATAGTATATACATACCACATCTTTAATTTCTGATTTGAATTTGTGAATCTTGCCAGTGGATTGTCTATCTTGTTTATTCTTTAAAACCTAGCTTCTCACCTCATCATTTCTTTGTAATGTTTTCTTCGTTTATATACTGTTGATTTCTCCTCTGGTATTTTTGTTTTGTTTGTTTGGGGGTCACACCTGGAGGTACTCAGGGGTTACTCCTAGTTATGAACAGAAATTGCTAATTTAGGCCTGTATTTCTATGAGTTTCCCTCTAATTATAGATTTTCTGTGACCCATAGATTTCGTCAATTTGTTTCTTCATTATTATTCGTTCCAAAGAATCTCTTTATTTCCCTCTTGATTTCATCTTAGTTGTTTTTGAGCAGCATGTTGTTTAGTCTCCAGGTTTTAGATTTTCTCCACATCTTCTTTTAACAATCAATTTTTGGGGGAATCAACGCTCAAGGGTTGCTTCTGGTTCTGCACTCAGAAATCACTCCTGGCAGGCACAAGGAACTATATGCAATTTGAACCACTGACCATCCTGGATTGGCTGCATGCAAAGCAAAGACCTTACCACTGTGCTATCTCTCTGACCCTTGACAATCAATCTTGATCTCTGTGGCAATGTGGTCTGATAGGATGTTTGGTATGATTCTTATATTTGTGAATTTACGTAAGTTAGACTAGTATACTAAAATGTGTTCTATCCTAGATAAGCTTCTTTGTGCACTTGAGAAGAATGTGTATTTAGCTTTTGGAGGATGAAAGGCCCCATATAGATAAATTAGTCTCAATTCTTCTAGTTTCTCATTTAGGGCTTTTATGTCTTTGCTAGTG
>PVKC010024450.1:0-16921 GCA_004027635.1 Crocidura indochinensis | reverse complement strand
ATATATGCATAATATTCATCTTGTATTGTGACCTTGATACTGCCCTACAAAGCTCATTTCTTTTTAAAATTTTTTTTGGGGGTCACACCCGGCAGTGCTCAGGGGTTACTCCTGGCTCCATGCTCAGAAATTGCTCCTGGCAGGCACAGGGGATCATAAGAGGCACCGGGTTTTGAACCGATGACCTTTTGCATGAAAGGCAAACGCCTTACCTCCATGCTATCTCCCGGGCCCCGCTCATTTCTATTCTTTTACTGCCTCAGTCCCAACCATTATTTCCCCCCATTTACCCATGTAGGTGCAGCTCATGACATAAAGCTCACTACATAGAGTGATGAGTGCAGTTAGAGAAATAACTACACTGAAAACTATCATGACAATGTGAATGAATGAGGGAAGTGGAAAGCTGTCTCCAGTACAGGTGTGATTGGGGTGGGGAGGAGGGAGATCTGGGAAATTGATGGTAGGAATCTTGCACTGGTGAAGGGGGGAGTTCTTTACATGACTGTAATCATACAACTATAAGCATATTAGTAATCATGGTATTTGAAGATAATTTAAAAAAAGAAAATTAGAATCTACAGAAAAGATACTAGTGCAATTTATCCGGTACAATTATAAAAATTATGTGTATTTTTATATATTGTCAATAAACAATTATGATTCAGTAATATTTGTAATACCATCAAGAAACATAAAATAGTTAATGTCAAAAAAGTGAAAAATCTGTTTTATATTAAACAAATTAATGTTTATATATAATTTGTAGGTCAGAAAATTCAATTTATTGTGAATTGAGATGTCAAGTTTGCCTATAGACTCAATGCAATCTCATTCAAGATTCCTGCAAGATTTTTATATTAGTGACTGGAGAAATAGTATAACAGGGAGAACACTTGCCTGGCAAGCTGCTACATGGATTTGATATCTCTCATTCATTATGATTCCTTGAGCCTTCCGGAGTGATCCCTGAGCAAGCAGGGATCCTAAAACCCATACGGAATAAAAAGAGACTTTTATTTTTAGGTTGGAATTGGAAAACTGATTATATTATTTATATGAAAATTTAAATGAATTAGCTAACAGAGAAAAAGAATAGAGTTGCAAGAAGACTATTTTTTCTTGTTGTTGCTGCTTTTGGGCCACATCCAGTGATGCTCAGGGGCAACTTCTGGCTATGCGCTTAGAAATCTCTCCTGGCTTAGGGGATGCCGGGGATCGAACTGAGGTTCATCCTAGGTCAATCGCACGCAAGGCAAATGCTCCACATCTGTGCTATTGCTCTGGCCCAAGAAAACTAATTTTTTGGGGGGGGCCACACCCGGTGGCGCTCAGGGGTTACTCCTGGCTATTTGCTCAGAAGTCGCTCCTGGCAGGCGCGGGGGACCATATGGGGAACCGGGGGATCGAACAACGGTCCGTCCTAGGTTAGCGCAGGCACCTTACCTCCAGCGCCACCGCCCGGCCCCCTAATTTTAAAAATAATTATAAAACAGCAATAATTTGGATACTGTGATTTGAGACTAAAATTAGAAAAAGTAAATCAATGGAATAGAACAAAGAATCCTGAGATAGGTTCACACATATTTATTATCTGATTTTTAATGAAATAATGAGAATAATTCAGAGGAGAAAATGTCACTTAAAAATCATGCTACAATAATAAAAGAAAGGGAAAAAAGAGAAAAAAGGAAAATAGGATCTGGGTATCACAAGCACTTAGTGACTGTTCTGGAACATTAATCCCCATCCCACAAAAGGGCTCATTTCAGATCCATTTTAGAAGCAAAAGCACACTTCCCTTTCTCTTTATAAACCAATGAAAGCATTCAAGAATAGAGAGGCTCTGGGGAGCCATACCAAAATTGTGTTACCACAACTAAATGTTAACAGCAAATTAAAATTGATTCATATTCTCACAATATCTAAAAATTACCTCAAAATGTTGTGACCTTCATATAAGATATATGAAGTTTTACATGTCTAGGTCAAATGACAAGAAAATGTTATGACCTTGATTCAGGTGGTTTCTTAGGAACTCTAGCGAAAGAGTGTACTAGATAAGAATAAGTCAATAAATTAGATCCCATCAAAATATCTGCTGTTCAAAAAAAAATTATGAAGATGAAAAGTCACAGTATAAGGAGAAATATTTGCAAATCAAAAATGTGATTAAAGACAGAATCTAGTGTTGGGTTACTGATCCTACCCTAATCAATAATTGTGCCCTGCCCTAGGGTGTGACCTGGTATTCTGCTCCCACCCTTGGGTGGTACCTAATTGATTCTTGTGTATAAAAGCAAGGGTCTGTGGAAGGTGGGGGCTTTTTCTGAGGCTGATGCTAGGGCTTTTGCTTCAGCCTTATCCACTGAATAAAGCTGATATCTCCTGAAGCCTGACTGTGAGTTTTCTACCCGCTGCTATCACCTCAGAACTACCAGCCGAACAGGTGGCAGATGCATGGTCCGAGCTGGAGGAGAAAGACCTCATACTCCATCCCACCATCCTCCGGCTCCATCAAGGGATGACTTGCAGCAATCTAGACTATATAAAATTCTCAATGCAAATGTTGAAATACTGATTTTTAAAGCCTAAGATTTGATTTGACATTTTACCTGGGAAAACGCGTAGATAGAAAGTAAGTACTGAAAAGTATATTCAGCATCACTAATCAATAAAGAAATACAAATTAATATAGAGTAAAAGGCATACTAGTAAGAATATTTAATACTAAAACTAAAGATATCAAGTGTTGGTGAGGGTGTGAAATATTGACCTCTTATACACTATTGATAAATATTAACATGCTACAAAAGTTTCAGACCTTAAGATAAGCATAAACTTATCATGTGTCCCATTCATTCTGCCCAGGAGATTTACAATGAAATGAAAGCATGCACCCTTAAAATATATATGTGCGGGGGCTGGGCAGTGGCGCTGGAGGTAAGGTGCCTGCCTTGCCTGCGCTAACCTAGGACGGACCGCGGTTTGATCCCCAGGTTCCCCATATGGTCACCCGTGCCTGCCAGGAGCGACTCCTGAATGAATAGCCAGAAGTAACCCCTGAGTGTCACCGGGTGTGACCCCCAAAAAACAAACAAACAAAATATATATGTGCATAGTTTTGTTTTGTTTGATTTGGGGGGACATACCCCATACTACTTAGGGTTTTACTCCTGGGTCTGTGCTCAAGGATCACTCTCGGTAATGCTTAAGGGGATCTTATAGGATACAGGGGATTTGAATTCAGGTCAGCCACTTGTAAGAGAAATATTCTGTCACTACACTATCTGCATAGATGCTATGAATTACAAAACTATTAATGGTACAATTTCATGAAAAAAATGTACCTCACCATCTACCAGTTTCTTTTCTCAATTGTCCACCTTCCCATGTTGATTCCCATGTTTTCCACCATGGTAAGCTTCTAACTAACAATTATCAGTTTTTGTTGCATTTGAACATTTGTTATTTCCTTACTATGTTTCTTTATATCCCACATATGAAATATGTAGCTATACAGATGCTGTCTTTCAAACTTTCCTTTGACTAATTTCACTCAGCATGATATTCTCCAGATTCAGCCATACAAATTATAGGATTGTAGCTTTTTTTTTTAATAAGTAGTATTTTCTTGTGTTATTTTATAGTTTCTTTATCCTGTCATTTGTTCTTGGACATTTGCCACCATACAAATTAATTAATGTTGTTTTTCATACAATTTGTAGATCATTAAAATGTGTGCTTGTATGGGTATATATGCATGTGTTTCAAAAATAAACAAAAGAACTTGAAAAGACCATATCAAACTACTCATTATAGCAACCTCTGCCAAAATAGAGCACTAAAGGGGGAGGTATTTAAATGGTCTCACATTGTATATGAGATTACTAAAATATTCTATGAAAATACATTCATGAATTATTTGCATATTTTTATAATTAACAGATTAAAAATAAAAGCTCAAATAAAAGGCACCTACTGATACTATGAAAAAGATTTCTGGTTTCGGGTCAAAAAATATTGAAAGCATAGGTTGTTAACCTCTTATTGAAAAGAAATGTTTGAGAGCTAAAATGCATATGTTTATCTTTTAAAAAATTTAAGGTGATGATTTATTTTACAAAATAACTTCATACTCCATAAAGATGTTCACATACTCTATAAAGATCTCTCTTTATCAATTGAATTAAAAAGTTTTATGTAGAGAAATTTACTTAGACAAATGTGAGAGGAGAAAGGAAGAGAGATCCATATTCATAAGAGATATGATTTTCCTTAGAGGTAGAATACTGAGAGAAACATCTTAGCTTGAGATTCTGATCAATGTCCAAGGTAGAGAATGAGCACCTTAAAGTTTCTTTTATTTTTGGTTTTAAAGCTACACCCAGCAGTGCTCAGATACTATTCTTGGCTCTGTGTGCTGGGAAACATATGTGATGCCAGAATTCAATTAAATATGATGGATGCAGGTAACACTTTAACCCTTCTACTCAAGGTAATATATAATTTAGAAAGTTTTAAAAGTGTGCATCCAACAAAATAAACACGTTACACTAGCAATCCAGTAGGCTAAGGGTGAAGGTATCGAATGCATGCTGGGAATATGGTGGAAGGTGGTCAACACTGGTGGTGGGAATGGCCCTAATTCACTGTCATTATGTGCCTGTAATACAATTGTGAAAGACTTGTAATTCATATTGATTTCAATAAAAGATATAATAATAAAATGGGTTTCAAGCAACCATAGTAAAAAAATTGTGTCCTAGTTTATGTCGAAGACAATAGGCTTAGTCATAAAAGTAGACTAAAAGAATGAAAATAAAGAGGAGGAAAAGGGAAGAAGAGAGAAAAGAAAAGGAAGAGAAGAAGATGGTGATAAGGTAGAAGATGATGATAATGATAAAAATGACAAGGATGTGCAGATGATGGTGACAATAATGGTGATAACAGAAGAGGAGGAGAAAGAGGATAAGCAGGAGACTATGTTGATTAGTAGTAAAGATAATATCAACTTCATGGATCTTTTATTCTCTATTAATTAAAGATCACTGAACTGAATAAGCAGTAACAGGCATCATATACCTCCACTTGTGGATTGTTTTTTGGGTTTCCACTTCATTAATTTCTGCTCTTAGCTTTGTTAATTTTTTCTGTCACCCTATTTTGGTTCCTTTTGTTGATCCTTTTCTAATTCTATAAGCTTCTTAATTAAGCTATTCATATATGCTCCTTCTTCCTTGCTGATGTGTGCTTGCAAAGCTATAAATTTTCCTCTCAGGACCTCTTTTGCTGTGTCCCATAGGTTCTGATAGTTTGTGTTTTAATTGTCATTTGTTTCCAGGAAAGTTTTGATTACCTCTTTGATTTTATCTTGGACCCACTGGGTGTTCTGTAGTAGGCTGATTAATTTCCAGCTATTAAAGTTTTTCTGGTGTGCCCCTTTGTAGTTCACATCTAACCTCAGAGTCTTGTGATTAGCAAAGGTAGTCTGCAAAATTTCTATCCTCTTGATTTTATGAAGGTGTGTTTTATGTGCCAGCATGTGGTCTCTACTGGAGAATGACCCATGTATGTTGGAAAAGAATGTGTATCGAGGTTTCTGAGGATGGAGTGTCATATATATATATATATATGTATATATACATATATATATACATATATATATATATATATATATACTAGACCTCTTTCTTCCTTTCTCTTTTCAGGTTTAGTATATTTTTTGTTGGGTTTCAATCTGGTTGACAGGCCTGTGTTGAGGTCTCCCACAATTATTGTGTTATTATTAATATTCTTTTTTAGATTAGTCAACAATTGTATATATATACTTTGTTGGTGTCTTATTGGATGCATATATGTTTAAATAAGATTGATAGACCATTGGAAAAACTCACAAAGAAAGAGAGGGAGAGAAAACTTGATAACCCGTATTGGAAATGAAAAGGGGGAAATCACTATAGATACTGCAGAGATTCAGATGGTATTCAGAGATTACTTTGAGAAATCTATGCCACTAAATATGAGAACCTGGAAGAAATCGATAAATTCTTGAATTCTTATAACCTTTCACGGTTGAATAAAAGGATGTATCATATCTAAACACCCCCATCACTATTGAGGAAATTAAAACCATAATCAAAAGTTTGCCCAAGGGGCCTGAGATATAGCATGGAAGTAAGGCATTTGCCTTTCATGCAGAAGGTCATTGGTTCGAACCCAGGCATCCCATATGGTCCCCTGTGTCTGCCAGGGGCGATTTCTGAGCATAGAGCCAGGAGTAACCCCTGGATGTGACTCAAAAACCAAAAAAAAAATTGCCCAAAAAGAAAAGCTCAGGCCTGAATGGATTGACAAATGAATTCTTTCCAACCTTTCAAGAGGAACTATTACCAATCCTGGCCAGGCTCTTTCATGAAATTGAAAAAACAAAAAGAATACTTCCAAATAGCTTTTATGAAGGAACACTTCCAAATTTCATGAAGCCAGCATCACCTTGATACCAAAGCCAGATAGAAATGCTGCCCAAAAAAGAAAATTACAGATTAATATCTCTGATGAACACAGATGCAAAGATCCTCAACAAAATCCTGGCAAATAGGATTCAATGCCTCATCAAGAAGATCATTCAGTATGATCAAGTAGGTTTCATCCCAGGAATGCAAGAATGGTTAACATCCATAAATCTATCAACATAATACACAACATCAACAACGAGTAAAAAAAATCACATGGTCATATCAATAGATGCAGAGAAAGCATTTGTTAAGGTCCAACACCCATTCTTGATGAAAACTCTCAGCAAGATGAGAATGAAAGGAACCTTTCTCAATATAGTTAAGGCCATCTACCACAAGCCAATGGCAAATATTATCCTCAGTAGAGTAAAACTAAAAGCCTTTCCTCTAAATTCTGGTACAAGACAAGGCTGTCCTCTCTCACCACTCTATTCAACATAGTATTGGAAGTACTTGCTATAGCGATTAGACAAGAAAAAGATATCAAGGGCATCCAGATAGGAAAGGAAGAAGTCAAGCTCTCACTGTTTGCAGATGACATGATACTTTACTTAGAAAAAGTAAAGACTAAAGAGTCTACCAAAAAGCTTCTAAAAAGCAATAGATTCATATAGCAATGTGGCAGGCTACAAAATTAACACACAAAAATCAATGGTCTTTTTATAAACCAATAATGATAGGGAAGAAATGGACCTTAAGAAAACAAACATATATGTTTGGTGCAAACAAATTTTCTTGATATATTCTTACTGCTAAATTTAGTGCAAAAAAAAAAAAAAGAAAGAAAAGAAAACAACCCCATTCACATTAGTGCCACACAAACTCAAATATCTTGGAGTCAACCTGACTAAAGATGTGAAGGACTTATACAAAGAAAACTATAAAACACTGCTTCAAGATATGAGAGGACATGCGGAAATGGAAACACAAACCCTGCTCATGGATTGGTGGGTTCTACATAATTAAAATGGCAATTGTACAAAGCATTGTACAGATTTAATGGGATTCCTCTAAAGATACCCATGCATTTTTCAACGAAGTGGATCAAACACTTCTGAAATTCATTTGGAACAATAAACACCCTCAAGTAGCTAAAGCACTACTTGGGAAAAGGAATATGGGAGGCATTACTTTCCCCAATTTTAAGCTGTATTACAAAGCAATAGTTATCAAAAACAGCATGGTATTGAAATAAAGACAGACCCTCAGATCAGTGTAATAGGCTTGAGTACTCAAAGAATGTTCCCCAGACATACAACTACCTAGTTTTTGATAAAAAAAAAAAAGCAAGAAATCCTAAATGGAGCAAGGAAAGCCTCTTCAACAAGTGGTGTTGGCACAACTGGTTAGCTCGTTAGTCACTTGTAAAAAAGCAAACTCAGACCCCCAGATAACACCATGTATGAAGGTAAAATCCAATGGATTAAAGACATTGATATCAGATCTGAAACCATGAGGTATATAGAACAACACGTAGGTAAACACTCCATGATATTGAGTTTAAAGGCATCTTTAAGGAGGAAATAGCACTCTCCAAACAAGTGTAAGCAGAGATAAACAGATGGGACTATATTAAGCTGAGAAGCTTCTACACCTCAAAGGAGATAGTGCCCAGAACACAAGAACCACCTACTGAGTGGGAGAAATTACTCACCCAATACCCACCAGATAAAGGACTAATATCAAAAATATACAAGGTACTGACAGAACTTTACAAGAAAAAACATCTAACCCCATCAAAAAATGGGGAGAAGAAATGAGCAAACACTTTGTAAAAGAAGAAATGCAAATGGTCAAAAGGCACATGAAAAGATACTCCACATCAGTAATCGTCAGGGAGATGCAAATCAAAACGTCACTCATGCCACTCTCATGCCACTGAGATTGGCACACATCACAAAGAAGGAAAACAAGCAGTGCTGGCGGGAGAGAAAGAAACTCTTTTTCACTGCTGGTGGGAATGCCATCTAGTCCAACCTTTATGGAAAGTGATATGGGGAACCGTCCAAAAACTGGAGATTGAGCTCCCATAGGATCCAGCTATATCACTCCTAGGGATATTCTGAGGAACACAAAAATACAATACAAAAATTCCTTCCTCACAACTATATTCATTGCAACGCTATTTACAATAGCTAGACTCTGGAAACAACCAAGATGCCCTTCAACAGACGAATGGCTAAAGAAACTGTGGTACATATACACAATAGACTATTATGCAGCCACCAGGAGAGATGAAGTCATGAAATTTTCCTATACATGGATGTACATGGAATCTATTATGCTGAGTGAAATAAGCCAGAGGGTGAGAGATAGACACAGAATAGTCTTACTCAACTATGGGTTTTAAGAAAAATGAAAGACATTTTTGCAATAATTCTCAGAGGCAAAAGAGATGAGGGCTGGAAGGTGCAGCCCTTCATGACATGAAGCTCACCACAAAGAGTGGTGAGAAATAACTACATTGAGAACTATCCTAACAATGTGAATGAATTAGGGAAGTAGAAAGCCTGTCTCGATTACAGGCGAGGTTGGGGTGGGGAGGAGAGAGATTTGGGACATTGGTGATGGGAATGTTGCACTGGTTAAGGGGGATGCTCTTTACATGACTGAAATCATACAACTATAATCAAATTTGTAATCATGGTGTTTAAATAAAGATTAAAAAAAACAAAAAGAACAGTTGATCTATGCTGACAGAAGAAAAGAGAAATATTCTCTAAGTCAAACTTGTGAGCTGAGGCAAATTCTAAAGTGTCAGTTAAACCTTGTACCCAAATTGTAATTTGCATGAATTTAAATAATAGTCCCAAGAACAAGAAAAAGTTGATATTGAGCCAATGACCTTGTAAAGTAAAATTTAATGGGCAAATCTGACCTCAGAATGAAAAAGCAATGAACCACCAAAGAACTATTAATTGGATTAGAATATAGGAGGAAGGAAAGAACAAGAGGCTGAGAAGGTAGCACTCGTGTTAAGAGAAAGTGGTGAAGACAAATGGCATTCTGATTAAAGTCCAAAATCCAAGCAACAAGCACATTGATGCTGTTTCTAATTTAATTTAGGGATATCCCAGTTCAAAGGACTGTGAGCTGATGGTAATTAGCTTTAGCACTTGTTTAATGCAAGGACTCAAGAATATGGTGCTCCTCATAGATGTGGTGACTGGTTCATTAGGAACTTTTCTATAGTGCTCAGGAAATAACCAGGCTACTACTCCAGCAGTATTCAAGAGGCCATTGGATACTAGGGATTCAACCAGAGTTGGGAACTATGACCCTTATACTATATATGACCTTATAATTATATGTTTAAAACAATTTTTCTAAGTTGCAACTCTATATATTGGTTTGCATCAGGAACATGGGGCTGGAGATAAAATGCAGTTGTTAAGGCACTTGCTTTGCATGGAGTAAATCCAAGTTTAGTTATCAGCACCCTATATTGTCCTCCAAATCCTGACTGGTGTATCTCTGAGCACCTTGGGTGTGGTCCAAGAGTACCCAATGTATTCTTTCCCTCTCCCTTCTTTCTAGGAATCACTATGTTTTTCAGAATCTAAAGATTAGCTTTATTGTTGTTGGGTTTTTTTTTTTGCTTAGTTTTTGCTTTGGTTAGTATATTCCACATATAAGTAAAACCACCCATCATGTTCTTGCACTTTTTCACATTTTTCATTTAACATAATCACTTCCAATTTCATTCTGTTGTTATAAAAGATATAATGTTATCTCTTTTAAGAAATGACTAATAGAGTAATTAATAAAGTAATATTCCAAGGATTACAACTGCTTTATTTGCTGAACAAAGGTGGAGCAGGAGAATGACTCGGCCGCAATTAAAATTGCTCAGACTCAGACTCCATTATTAGTACCCAGTTTTAGGCAATCATGTGGATTGTCTTCTGTTCAGAAGCACCATAATTAGTGAAAGAAAACCATGGAAGATCATTACTGACCTACAGATACAATTGTGAATCAATAGTTGGAAATTCAATGCAAGAAATAACAATAGTCACCTAGAAAGATCACTAGGTCAAAGAGAAAGCAACAATCTATACGCAGTTTTCCAATCATTCATTTTATGTATCTGAATGCTTATCTAGTGATCCCTGTTATAAACCCTGCTTTATAGACTTATCAATAGGTATAGAATCTCTCTAAATCATTCATGTTGACAACTCAAAACGAACCTCCTCATTGAGCGGAGGGTAAAGTGGGTGCTTTGTATCTAAGTCAGTGCTTTGTATCATTGATACACAAAGTTTCTTGTCATATATAGGAACATGATGAACACATCTGGGATATGCATGTTGCTAGCAGGAGGTAAATAAGTTACCGGAACCTGAGTTTTATGTAGGATCAGTGTTGGGATCAGCAATAGCAGGAAATCACCAGATAAATGTCAATAAATACATGGTAGAAAAGAGAGGGAAGAGACCTGAAATCTAGATGAAAACAAAAGAGAAAGGAGTAGGACTTGGGAATAAAATATTACTGGATACTCCTTTCTTCACTATTCCTTGAAAAGACCCAGTCCCTTTCCTGTGAAGTGTTCCTGTGACTTCAGTGCAATTTTCTCAGCCTGCTATTTGAAGAAGCAGACATTTCCCCTTAAGATTTGACTAAGTTCCCACTGGGATAGTAACTCTGATTAATCCTCAGCAAGAGTGACTCATTGTTTCAGTCCAGCTGGCAGGGAGTCAGGTGCCCCTCCTCCGGGGGCATTACACCTCAGTGGTCTAGAAAGTGCCTTGTTTGTTCTGAGATGAGTTCCCATTGTGCTGGAAGTCCCTGCTCACTATGCTTCATGCCGTTTATGTCTATAAGCAAATGACTTCCCACAAAGTGCAGTTTCCCTTTCCCAGGTAAAAAGTTCATTCTACACTTCAGTGGCACTGGGCCCAGAAGGCACACTTTACATAGTGCCCTCTAACTGTATGGGAAACACAAACGTTGTAATTACCTTAGAGAATTGTTTTCCCCTGTATTTAGCTGCAAAAAAAAAATTTTTTTTTGACACACTGCTTCTTTCCATGCTTCTCACGGAATTATGTAAATAGACCCAAAGCAAACCAGTTTAAATGATTATAAAATGGATCTCTAAGTTATATCTGTTACCAGACAGGAATACTAAGATAGCCCTGCTTTCTCAAGCCAAGATGAAAGAATAAGATACCTGGGAACGGATTCTTCTCGGATGGATAATACTTTCTGATTTAAGAACATCTGAGGCATTGTTGTCTTCCTTAGTAGTCGACAACAAAGGTCTCACCCACCTATAGATGAGTAATATCTTTCTGGGGCTCCAACCATATTGGAAGGAAGAGACTAGATTTTTTTTTCAAATGTTAGTACACATGCAAGAATTGGGAAAACTGTTGAAATGGATTTCAGGCACATAGTTGTCAGAAGTCCTGATTCAATGAGCCAGTTGATCTTGGAAGTCTATGGATGAATAACACATTGGTTTAAGAGGAAAATATCTCCCCAATAAACTTATCTATGAACTCCTTGTGCTTCCTTGAAGCTACTCTCCTGACAATTAAGATAATCAAACTGGGATCCTCTGCTTTCCTTTGCCTTCACTGGCACAGTGCTTATCTTTTCTTGCTAAACACATTGATTGTTCCATCAGGGCCCTGATAGATGTTGGAAAAGAAATATTCTCTTGTCTCTTTTCAGATTGTAGGCATTAATGACTACATAATTTTTGGACTACATAATTTTTAAGTTATCTGAGTCCAGTCTTATAGTTAATTGAAAAAAAGACCAATCAAAGGTAAAACAAAACAGTAAAAGAGAAAGAAAAATGAAAAGTGAGAAGAGAGAAAGATTTTACATTTTCTTTTTCCTGTTTTGGGGCCACACCTGGTGACACTTAGTGATTACTCCTGGCTATGCACTCATAAATTGCTCCTGACTTGGGGGATCATATGGAATGCTGGGGATTGAACCGAGGTTTATCCTGGATCAGCTGTATGAAAGGCTAACGCCCTATTGTGGCACGATTGCTCTGGTCCCTGAGATTTTACATTTTCTAAACTCCTGGACTTAACCATACTTAGAAAAGAGTAGAACTGGCACATTGGGATAGCTGAAAGGGCACTTGCATTGGTCATAGCTGACTAGGGTTCAATCCTCAGCATCCTATAAGGTTCCCTAAGCACTGCCAGGAGCATCCTCAAGTGCCCCTCCCAAAAATAAAAAATGAATAAAAATGAATAGAGAGCTGGGCCAGAGTAGTAGTAGAGCAAGTAGGGCACTTACTTTTCATGTGGCTGACCCAGATTGGTTTCTTAGCACTACCTAGGATCCTTCAAACCCTGCCAGTAATGATTCCTGAGCATAGAGTTAGGAGTAAGTCCTACTGTTGGCCAACAACACCAACAACAAAAATGTATTTGCTAAGGGGTCTAGGACAGACTCAGTGACAATAAGAAACTGCCTTGGGAGCATAAGGTATGAGAACAATACCTGATGCTACTTATATGCTTCCAGCATGTTCCCTGCAGCTCTGCATTAGAGTGTGAGATCCTCAGAAAACCACAAGCAGGAGTTGGCAGGTAGAACAACAGGAAGATAAAAGAGCTCTATACCAGGAGAGTGATGCCTCAGTGCTCATAGGTGTAAGTACTACAACCATGGCTAGTGTGTATTTGGGAACCACAATTAAAAGAGTGAGGCCACACATGAGTATGAACACAGTGGTACCTCTGCAACTAAGACTGTGAGCCCAATGAGCAATATAAGCCTCTAATTCTTTACTACTCACAGCCATGTAAGTTATCCTTATCTCTGCAGTAAGATTTGTTTTGGTTTTTCAAAGACAAATGGCCAGGAAGATCAGTCCATGGTAGGAAGATTGCTACAAATTAGTGGAGCAGTACAGTTAGGGCAGATCAGGGACCACTGTTATAATGATAATTGTAATTATCAGTTGGGTCAATAACTAGTTATTGGATGCATATAAAGTGATATGCATGGTATCCCTTCATTTTTAATAATGCAATCCACAGTGTCTAAAAGGAATAAAAGGAAGAGAGGACAGAGAGAAAAGAGAGAGGGAGAAGCAAAGAAGCAAATGTGGGTGTGAGGGGTTGAGGGGAGAGAAACTGGGGATATTGGTGGTGGTGGAAACATTCCTGGGTGAAGGGGTGTACATTGGAGGACTAAAACTCAATCATTCACAATTTTGTAATCATGGTATTTAAATTAAAAAAAAAAGTCCAGAAGAAGCCTACTTATCTGTCTTTTTTTTAGGGAGTAGGGATGTTACTAAGAAATATTCATGAAACCTGAGGCTACATGTATGACTCTCAACTAACTATACCTGAGGGTGCAGAGCTGTTTGATTCCTGTGTTGCTGGATGTCTCAGATCATCAGAGGGGTGTTCCGACTACACCTTGCAAGGCTGAGGGGATCATGTGGTGCCAGGGATTAAGGATGGGTCTGGGATATTCTAGGAATTTCTGTCCCTAATCTGTTTGACACTGATAATTTGTCCAACCTTCAAAAGAACCTACGATCATTTCTCTTTATGCCCCTAACAAAAGTGATTGTAAATGTTTTGGAGGTTTGTTATAGGTGTTAAACTGTAATGTGAGTAAAACATTCAACACAGTTCCAAAAACATAGGAAACATTCATAAATATTAATCGCTAATTAGAGTAGACATATTAGGAAAAAAATCTCACATTCTTATCAGAAAAAATCAGTGTTTCATTAACATACTTCCCACCGTTTTGGAATTTGTTAATCTGACACCAGAGTTGAGATTTCATGTTGCTCCTTAAATTCAACTCTGTAATGCCTTGCTTGTTACTGTAGGTGCTTCATAAGTGTGTTAATGAGTGAGTCAATAATCATAAATGCCATGTAATGAGAACCTATTCCAAACCAAGCACTTCACACATTTTTATGCAACTGACAAAGTAGAGAGAACATCCTCATATTTTTAAATGAATGAAATTGATGATCAGAAAGGTTAAGTAGAACCAAAGATAAATAACTAATGAAATTGGGAAGCTTTCTCCTCACCCAGGTTTTCTCAACTCCTGAACTACTCTTGGAAGTAAATATTGCAACTGGAAATAAGCCCTTATAGATTTTTCAGTCATGTCAGCACTGGTACACAAGTGACTTCCTTTTTTAAAAATGTAAATGCTCCACTCAAGATTACATGATAAAATAGTATGATAGAAAGACCATGTCATAATTTTCCCAAAATTGAGACAAGTTTTGACTTGTCTCCATTTAACATGTGATTTAAAGCTGGCAGATTTACTTTAAATTATTTACAAAAGAACAAAAAACACTAGTCAGTTTCAGGACCGAATTTATTATTCTGCAAGGCATCAAGAAAAGAAAAAAACTCTTCCTATGAATGAATCTTTGGAATCCTACATTTTCTGTTGATTTTGGAAAAAATAAAACCATATATAATTGTTCTAAATGATAAGATGCAGGGAAAAGTTCCCAGCTGACATTTTCAAGTACACTTCTCTACAAATAACACACTGCAGGTGTGAGAGTGATTATTCTCGATAAATTGTATGTAATTGTCACTGTATTTTCTATTTTTAACTTGAGGTTTGGAGGGTATTCTGCCATACCATAGGAGACTTTTGTCGAGTCAGTATAACTTTCTAATCTAAAGTAAATTTCACATTTTTTCTCAAAAAATTTTTCCAATTTTTTTTTGGTTTTTGGGCCACACCCGGTGATGCTCAGGTGTTACTCTTGGCTATTCACTCAGAAGTCGCTCCTGGCAGGCACGGGGGACCATATGGGGAACCGGGGGATCGAACCGCAGGCACCTTATCTCCAGCGCCACCGCCTGACCCCAAATTTTCCAATTTTTTCCTCATTAATGATTTGCATTGAAATAGGATTGTTTTATATATGTTCTAATGTCATGTAAAAGTTAATTTCTCACCTAACATGAATCACCAGCATGAATCTATGATTCAAATGCAGTCAAAATGACTCAAAATGCCCCAAAGCTAGATTTGAACAAGGAGATAACTGAGATCAGTTATTCATTCTTTTGGTAAGACTGTACTGTGGTTCCAATGCTTCTTCCCTGCCTCAAAATCTATACGTGCTGAGAGCTAGTTTTGATCTGCCAAAAACCATGTATAAATTAATGGAGAACCTCATGCTTCTTTTTTTCTTCCCATTTTCTTATTTGTCTTATAAAGTCAAGTAAGGGGGATGTGGGTTCCTCCACTAGACTACATATTCACAAAGCATGTGGAGAACTCTGTAGTCCCACTTAACCTCTCTACAAGTTAATGAGACTTATTTTCTCTTAATAGCTCATTCCCTGGACAAAGTCCATACACTTACCTATAGCAAATTACCACAATAAAGCCATTTGGATGGGTAACTTCAACCTCCTTCTATTGGGGATCAAATGCAGAGAATGAGACAAATACACAAGTACTGCCCAAGCTTGAAGATCCCTTGGATCGCCCTCAGTGAGTTTGCAGATTGACCATTGTTTCAATACACTTTCTCTACAAGCCCCTGGCTTCCAGCCTGTGAGCTTTTGTTTAAGTTGGCAGAAATGGTAAGGACAGTTAATAAGCATATAAAAATTCATTTGTAAAAGCAGAAGTTGGGATATTTTACATAACAAATCAGCAGCCAATCAGCAGACACTTAAAATACAAAGTGGCAACCCACTTTCTGGTTTTTTGTCTATGCTGCCTTCTACATTTAAGGACCCTAAACTTTTATTCTATCCTTTACTGGAAGCATATTTGCTTCCCTTGATAAGACCTAAGCTGTTTTGCTCAGGAGACTATTCAGAGCTTGGGGTTTTTCCTAGGAGAATGAGTTTTCATATCTACCAATGCTTTGAGAAGTTTGTCTTGAACCCTAGGGCCAATGGTCGTTGCCCCTTACAGCTCCAACCTATATGATACTGAATGAGCATAAAACCAACTCAAAGCATGATATTCCACTCAACGACGGAATGCATATACCATATTTTTCATACCGTAAGACTCACTCCCCCCCAAAAGTGCATTTTATGGAGCAAATGCCACCTGCAGCTAAAGCCTAAATGCAGGTCAGGAGAGCATCTAAAAACTATGATGATTTTAAGATCAGGTGCATCTTATAGAGCGAAAAATATGATAGCTGACTGACTGAATACAACCTAGTTGTACTGATTCCTATCACTCTCCGTTTCTGTTTCTTCAATGTTACTCAGAGTTTCTCAAAAAATATTTCTCCTTTAAAAGAAAAATATTCAGGGTTATTTTATTTAATATATTAGTTAGAAATTAACATATATGTCATTGCTACCTTTCATGGCATACAGAAATACACTAGAAAACATGAATTACCCTTTGGAAGACACTATTGTATATCTTGGGCTTATTTAAATCAG
>PVKC010024449.1:0-16867 GCA_004027635.1 Crocidura indochinensis | reverse complement strand
CTCTGTTGAACATTTCTTTTACAATATTTTTTTCAGTACAATCCAACAGGAGATCAATTCAATAATTGCATGCTAAGTGCAGTTTTGTTCAAGCTATTTGATACAGCAGAGTAGCAAAAATAAAGTCTATGAAAAAAACATTTATTCTGTAAAGGAGCTGAAAATCCCTGCCAAATGACAGAAAATATTTGAATATAATGTTTCTTACAGAAGTTCTCTGCTATATATTTTAGTGTGTTTTAATAATTTTCTGGGCTTTGCCATAAAATACAAGTCCCTTTCATTCTTGGCCTTTTGAACATAGGGGCAATATTTGTTTCTTTGTTTCTTCAACTGAATTTAGAAATTTCTTGCACATGAAGTTATGAAGAGTTGCCTTATGAAAAGTTTGATACTACTTATGTGACTTTTTCATCATTTATCTTATTAATGAGTGATAATGACATTAGGATTCTTACAACAAGCACATTATGAAATAAATGGTAATAATTAGATAATTCATTTGGATAAGCAACCAGGGGAAAAAAGGAAAGAACTCACTTGGATTACTCAGGGTTTGTGTTGAAAAAGTTTTTCCATGGAAAATCTCAATGGTGAGTAGGACAGTTAATGATGTATCCAGAGGACATTCATTTAGAGTTGGCTGCTTTTGGAGAAATGAGGCCTGCTGCTTTAATCAATTTGTTAGCTTGGGCTGGAGCAGTGGTAGAGCACCTACCTTGCACATGCTAACCTAGGACAGATGGCAGTTCAATCCCCCTGCATCCCATATGTTCCCCCCAAGCCAGGAGCTATTTCTGAGAGCATAGCCAGAAGTAAACACTGAGCATCACCTGGTGTGGCTCAAAATCCAAAATAAATAAATAAATTGTTAGCTTAACGTTAACAGGAGCTGCAGAGAATATGTACCATTGGTTGAAGTCTTGCTCCTCAGGGAAACAAAACAAAACAAAACAAAACAAAACAAAACAAGGGACTTGGATAATACCTTTGGTTTGTCAGAGTTCCTTAGTCCAGTAGTAAAACACTATTTTTTTTCTATGAAGCTGGTTTCAATAGTCATTGCTGTTATAATACCTATGATAAATGAATAAAATATATTATATATTAATAACACTTTTAGTATGCTACCTGATTACAAAGTATCACAGTTAACCAATTGAAAGAAAATTGCTATATGAATATAAGAAACCTTATTTTAATTAAAACATATGCAGGATACAGCAGATACATGTCTCAGAGAGAATACTCAGTGTTTTGGTTTTGGCTTTGGTTTTTGGGCCACACCCAGTGACACTCCTGGGTTACTTCTGACTAGGCGCTCAGAAATTACTCCTGGCTTGGGGGACACATGGGATGCCAGCAGATCAAACCGCGGTTCATCCTGGGCTATTGTGCGCAAGGCAGACACCGTTCCAGCTCTGAGTGTTCAGTTTTTTATTTGGTTTGGATATTTTTAATTTCTCTTCCTCTCTTTTAGCAGTCTGAAAACTCATGGTCTTACATACTTAAAATGAGTATTTCACTACTCAATTACACCCTCCAGTTGAAAAAAATATTTTTATTAAACAGTATCATAAGCAATGTTGCAAATATGAAAATGAAGAGGAATAATGAAGAAAATAAAATGTTTACTTGACTTTATATAAAGGCTATTTTAAGAGAGTGAATTGATAAGTATAAGTAGGCACTATATATCAAAATAACTACAGTTCACATGAACTCATATTTCTTTTATTTTATATTTTAATTTCAGTCATAGTATATATCTATTTATATGTGTGTATCTATGTAAATATAGTCACATTTAGCAATGCTCAGAGATACTCTGTACTTAGTCCTACTTGAAATTTGCTTCTGGGGTATGACAGTATCAGAAATCAAATTCCGACTACCCAACATGTAAAGCATGTGGTTCATTCTACTAAACTGTCTCTGCAGACAGATCTTATTATAGTAATTTCAGATCAATAATAATTTAATAATTTATTGTATTGAGAATGATAATAAGCAGAGTCATAGACAAGAGACAAAAATGAAGTTAAATACATCTTGGTAATTATATATATGAAAGCAAAAAGATATTTGACCAAGTTTCTAGTTTTGCTGTTATGGAATATCAATGTCATTTCAGGATAGCAGCATCAAACCCAGGAGTTCTCAGGTCTAATTTCCAGAGGTCACACTTTCACCTGAGGATGCAATTGCTTTTGATTCTAATAAGAGTTTCTGGAGACTTTGGGTCCACTGGGACCAAAGCTAAAGCAGTACTTCATTAGTAGCACTCACTGTCATCCAAGTAGGTCCATGCCAAGTCTGACTCTGCTAAGAGTTTGACCCTTAGACCTTAGTGTTTAAAAATTACTAAGCTTCAGTTTCCTGGGCTGTTTCTTATGTTGGGTCCCTGCCCATGATTTAAAGATCTGAATCTTTTTTTCAACTCTTATTCCTATTCTGAACTGAAAAGTTCGTACAGACTTTCCACCCTTTTCTGATTTCTTCGACTGTTACTCTGTATTGTCTGAAATCTGTACAACTCAGTAATATCTTTTCAGCTGAAATGGTCCCTGACCATAATGTCCAAAATAGCTTTTTGGCTAATAGAAACAGGCAGGTGGGGAGATTCAAAAGACCCACGAAGCTTTCAGCTAAGTTGGTTCCTTTTAAAGAGATTCCCCATATATTATTAATGTGATTTCTTCACCATTTTCAAAATGTACCTTTCTTTGTCTCCTCTCTGCCTTCTCATGAGCTACTTTTTTAGCTAAAAGCTTTTCACTTTTTCATGTTTTCTTCCCCTCTCTCTTTATTAGTCTCAGTCTTTCTTTGAATCCAACTTTGGGGGAACTTTTGTAGCATATTTCTTTTATATTTTAGAGTTAAGTTCCCATTTTTATTTTTTAGGATTGAGAATACCTTTTAATTCTTAAAGTATTTTTTCTGAGCTAGCTTTGACTTATTGTCTTTGAAGAAACTTAAAATTAAATAACTTCAAAATAAGTACATTTCCTTGACAACATAAATATAACACCTAGATTTCTTTACATTAGTATATACATCTGTACTATAAAAACTTTGTCTGAAATAAACTTGCTTTTTAATTGCTTTCTGAATTATAAGCAATTCAGACATTAGCTAACTCAAAGCTCCTCTGATAGAAGGAACTTGAGATTTTCATGGCCACAGGCTGCTCTCTGTAAATGAACCCAAGACTGCATTGTGCTTAAGTACTGGGTTTTATAGTTAATTTGATTTCTCAACGTTTGCATCAGAAATTTTCATGAAAACAACCAATTTGTGTGTAAGAGTAGACATAACCAGAGACATTTATAGGTAACAAGCAGGCCCTGGATGCAGCATTGGGGTACTTTGTACTAATAGGTGAGGTTATCTCTACTATTTTAATATACTGGAGCAGATTGCCAATGAAAGAAAAAGATACACCAGAAAAAAATGCTGAGTTCCTCTTTAAGAATAAAATCCTAAATGTCTTTCCAAGATAGAATTAGTTTTATTATTATTATTATTATTATTATTATTATTATTATTATTATTATTATTCACCAGTTGTAGCCTAGAATGTTTGTCTTGATCAAATTAAACTTTTAAACTTCTTTCTCTCTCTCTCTCTCTCTTTTTTTTTTTTTTTTTTTTTTTTTTTTTTTTTTTTTTTTTTTTTGGTGTTTGGTTTTTGGTTGTACCCGGCAGCGCTCAGGATTTACTCTTGGCTCTACACTAATAAATCACTCCTAGCAGGCTCAGGGGACTATATGGAATGCTGGGATTCAAACCACCATCTTTCTGCATGCAAGGCAAATGCCCTACCTCCATGCTATCTCTCAGTCCCCTAATTAAAGTTCTCTTTACCTGAAAAGAGTTGTAAGTGTCCTTTTGGGGCTTAAGTTTCAATAGATAGATTTTGTTTATACAAAGTTGGGGACAGAGATGCTAGTAGCAGTACAGAATCTAAAGAATACTCTACTATGGTGTGTGGAGAGAGATGGAGAATGAGATCTTCTGATTAAAACCTAAACTTTCAAGTGATAATAGTTTTCAAGTCCCCTATTCATTGAGGATGCCTCAGGTTCTTTGGGCAGAGAGAAGTGCTGTACAGAGTATCATCTTGAATGTGTTGTCATCCTGATCACCGTGAAAGTTCACATCATGCTCCCTAGATTGCTTTTATTCATTTCACAGCTAGTCCATCAGAAATACTTTTTTGAGTAAAAGAACATGGCCTTTTATTGTACTCTGGAACATAGGCTACTAAGGGTGAACCTAGAAGAGACAGAGTTCAGCCCAATGCCACGTGACGAACAACCATTTCACCTTGGTGGTAAAAGCATTTTTGATACAGGTCACACAGGAGAGTTAAAAGACACAGAATATTCCCCTTCTATGTCAGGACATTGTGTGTCGCCAGAAAAAATGATCTGAAACTCATTCCTTGTCAGGAACATCAAAAGATTTGATGAGATTATGTGAATGCATCTGTCTTCCTAGTTTTCTTTATTTTGATTAAAATTGAAAAGTTTTTATGTTTTTTATTTTTTATTTTATTTTTTGGGGGGGTCACATCCTGTGACACTCAGTGTTTACTCTTGGCTATGCACTGATAAGTCGCTCCTGGCTTGGGGGACCATATGGGACACCGGGAGATCAAACCAGGGTCCATCCTAGGCTACAGTGTGTAAGGCAGACAGACGCCTAACCACTCCACACCATCGCTCCGGCCCCTAAATTATTATTTTTAAATCATCCAGAATGCTCATTTGGGGGACTAAAATTATAGTATAGCAGGAAAGATATTTTCTTATAATTAATTGGCCCAGATTGAGTCCCAGGCATTCCAGGTGGTACCTTAGTCCACCAGGAGTGATTCCTGAGTGCAAAAAAACAGTCCTGAAAATGGATTTGGTATCCCAAACCAGAAAATATAGTTCATTTTCATTCTCAAAATGTATGTGATGCATGATTTTTACCATTGAGTCTTATTCCCAGAACATAACAGTTATTTTTTGGGGGGTAGGGCACATCCGGTGGCACTCAGGAGTACTCCTGGCTCTGCTCTCAGAAATTGCTCCTGGATTGGGGGACCATATGGGATGCCAGGGATTGAACCCGAATTTGTCCTGTGTCAGCCGCGTGCAAGGCAAACCCCATACTGCTGTGTTAACACTCCAGGTCCAAGAGTTTTAGATGCATATTGCCTCTTTAACATGGAATACACAAGTTTATACACTAAATATTAACATTAGTATCAACACATCTTTTAAGAAGAAGCTCAACATTTCAAAAGAACTAACTTGGGGCCGGAGAGATAGCACAGTGGCATTTGCCTTGTAAGCAACCCATACAAGACCTAAGATGGTTGGTTAGAATCCCTTCGTCCCATCCCCGTCCCATATTGTTCCCCGTGCCTGCCAGGAGCTATTTTTGAGCAGATAACTAGGAGTTAATCCTGAGCGCAACCAGGTGTGCCCCCCCCCAAAAAAAAAAAAACTAACTTAATTATTTCCAATTACTGTTTAGTTAACTTTTAAACCATATTCTGGAATATAGAATAATATTTTATATATGCTCTTAAAATCCTGTGTTAATGTGATATTAAAATTAAGATACTTGTTTCCTCAAATATATTTTGATATTTAAATGCTAAAATATTTAGTTCATTAATTTTATTACATAGTGTTTATGGGACATTTTTTGTCTTTTTCCAAACTTGTTGGCAAAATTTGTAGTGCTTAAAATGTTCCAATTAAAATTAAACAATGCATAAAATTGAAATTACTAATATATCAAAATGTTCACATCTTTAAGTTCAATCAAGTTCAAATAGTAGGAATTGAGTACTTATTTCTAATTACCTTAATGATCTGGAAGATAAAATTAGAGAAAGGCATAAAAATTAGAGTATGAGAAAACTGAACTCAACTCTTAAATGTTCCATTTTTGAGTCCTGCCATTCTGATATATTAATAAAATGAATAGAAGCTCCTGAAATATATTTTTAATGTATTTATCGTTTCTTAGATATTTGGATTGTTCCAGATCTTGGCCATTTACAATGAATAGTGCTGCGATGAACATAGATAAATAAAATACATTTCAAAATACTGGTATTGTACCCTTGAGAAATTTCTAAGAATGAGGAATTTTTGGTCATATGGAAGAACAATTCTTTTTTGTTTGCTTGCTTGTTTTATTTTTTGTTGTTTTGGGCTCAAACCTGGGAGCACTCAGGGGTTACTCCTGGCTCTACGCTCAGAAATCGCTCCTGGCAAGCTGGGGGGACCATATGGAATGCAGGGATTCTAACTACTGTCCTTCTGCATGCAAGGCTAATGCCTTACCTCCATGCTATCTCGACTGCCCCTGGAAGAACAATTTGTAATTTTTGAGGTATTATATTGTTTTCCAAAGGGTACGAAATACCAAATATCCTTATCTTCACACCAGCACATTTCTAGACTCTTCAATGTTTGATAGGTAACATGCATTGCTGCTTTGATTTGTATTTCTGTTATGGTAATTGATAAGGAACACACACATACATAAATATGAAAAACACATGAAAAATGTATCTTATTCTTTTTTGGTTTGGTCCACATATGATGAAGTTTAGGGCTTATTCCTAGTTCTGGCTTCAGAGATCACTCCTGGCAGGCTTGGGGAACCATATCCCAGGATTGAACATGCTTCTCCCTTATTCAAGGCAAGCATCCTACCTTTTACACCATGGATCCTAGGCCACAAAATTGTTTATTATTGAAATAATGTAGAGATATGTGAAAAGAAAGAAATGAGAGATTTGTGTTCAAGAGTGAATATGGGCTTCTTCAAAGAGATAAAAAGCCTCTTTTATGTACTTACTAGTCATCAGAATATTTTCTTCAAAGAAATATTTGTTAAATCCTTTCCATGAATTTTGATGTTTTTATTTTATTTTTCTGTTATTCAGCTTAACTGCTTTGCATATTTTATATATTAACCATTTATAATATAAGTGGTAAGAAAATAATTTATTCTAGTCTATATGGTTTCTTTTTATCCTAGACATTATTTACTCTATAGAGTAGAGTATTCTTTTTTTTTTTTTTTTTTTTGGTTTTTGGGTCACACCAGGCAGTGCTCAGGGGTTACTCCTGGCTCCATGCTCAGAAATTGCTCCTGGCAGGCACAAGGGATCATATGGGGCACCGGGATTTGAACCGATGACCTTTTGCATGAAAGGCAAACGTCTTACCTCCATGCTCTCTCCCGGGCCCGAGTATTCTTAATTGGGTTGAATCCCATTAGTTAAAATTTTCTTTTCTGTGGCCTTTGGCTTTGAATTCATTGATAGTGCCTCTAGATTCAATGTCACTAAGAGTTCTGTCAATGTTTTCCTTGATGTAATTTATGAAAATAATTAAAATCAGGGTATAAAAAAACAACAGATGAAGAATATATTCCTACTTTGACACAATAATATGGCATGAATGAAAAACTATATATACATGCATATTATGTACATATATGCATACATATATTGTCTTTTTTTTTGTCACACCCGGCAGTGCTCAGGGGTTATTCCTGGCTCCATGCTCAGAAATTGCTCCTGGCAGGCACGGGGGACCATATGGGGCACCGGGATTCAAACCGATGACCTTTTGCATGAAAGGCAAATGCCTTACCTCCATGCTATCTCCCGGGCCCTATATATTGTCTTTCTAATACATAAAATATGATACCCTATTGTGTACTAGAATTATTTTTAAGTGTGTGAGATTGATTTTTAGAACAAAAAGGAAAAAAAAAAGAAAAAAGAAAAGAAAGAACAATTATGCAAAGGGACCAGAAATAAATGATGAAAAGAATGACTTGATGGGAAGAAAATAATTAAGGAGACAGCCAGGGAGAAAACTCAGAGTAAGGCATTTTTCTTGCATGAGTCTAATCTGGGTTTGATTCCCAGCATCTCATATGGTCCTTAGAATAAAGCCAGAAGTGATTCCCCTGAGCATCACTGGGTATGGAACCCCCAAAACAAACAAACCAGCCTTTATTTAGGACTGAAAAGATAGCACAGGATGTTTGTGTTGCATGTAGCTAATCTGGGTTCAATTCTCTGTATTCCATATATGTCCCAAATCATTGCCAGAAGTAATTTCTAAATAGAGATCCAGGAAAATACCCTTAGTATTGTTAGGTTTGGCCCCCAAACAATTAAAGGATTAAAAAAAAACTAAAGGAAAGTTGAAATCTTTTGATATTATACTAATCATAATAGATTATGTTATGTGAATTAGCATTTCTAAAATTGAATAATAGGAGTATGAGATGGAATTGAGACAAAAGTAACTGTTAAAAATAGTCATTTATTTTACAAAAAGATTGTAAAATATTTAATGCTAAAAATTCTAATAAAAATGTTGCTAAACAAACACAAAAAAATAAGAAAAATACATCTAGTTGTGCTAAGGGATGTCACCTAAATTTAAATTAATAGGTCTTTTATAACACATGTCTGGAAGGATAAGTAGAGCTGAATAAGACTATGTTAAGTACCTACTGGATGGAACCTTCATAAAAAAGCTTCAAGTTCCTTTTGAAAGCCCTGAGAAATTATATTAGAGAAGTTATTCTCCTGGTCCCAAACAAGAAACAATCATGATCCAAGCACTTCCTTTTAACAAACTAATATTCCTGGCATTATCTGAATGTTATGTAATGTTGTCCCCTTTCACTTTTAGGTGAACTGTTTGCTTGCATTCTCATAAGCAAAGTCTTTCCACATAGGTTTGATTTAGCACTTTGAAATATGATTTTTATTCTAGAAGCGTTTCTCAACCAGGGTCATATGGTTCCATGTGAGTCCCCAAGTTGTAAATAGGGAGCCCCACCAAGAGACTAGGAATCCCAAAAAGTAAACAAGATTAGAAGGAGCAAGGTCAGAAACAGATTGAAAAATATTATTAGTGAAGATATGGTAATGGGAAAGGAAAAATATAATAAAAGAGCTGGATTTTAAAAAAGCACATAAGTTATATATAAAGCTGCTTTTTTGCTAACGATTTTTTTACTTTCTGTTTCTGAGTCTGGTAAAGTGCTTTTCCCCCTTCATTGGTGTTCTTCCTGTTTGTTTCTTGTTTAATTTTCTTTCTCCTAGTGATACCAGACAAGTGTCGTACTAGCCTTATTCTGCAAATAAAAACCAATTTATCCCAGAAACTAAACACAGCTTGTATTTTCAAAGCATTTAGAAACCAACATCACTGTGCATAAACAGCTATATCTATAAAAACCAATGGTCATACTATGGTTTTACCTCTTGGAGGTCTATTGTAAATTTCTACAAGTTACAGAATCAGTTATACTTACTGTAATTGTTGTCTCTGTGATACCTTACAATTGTCCCTTTTTGACTGACCCTTTTGGTACCAGGTTAATAATTTTTCACACAGTTAACAAGTACATATATTAAATTATCTGTAATTATATCATTTAACTGATGTAATTTTGAGAGCCTTTAGACTTTGACCAAGGCAAGAAGGGAGAGCAAAAATAATATTTACTTTGTATGTTATGCAGTTCAAGTACACTGCTAACTATTTCAGATATATATTTTAATTTAAATCATATATGTTATGCAAAAATAATACATGTGAAATCTCATCATTTACAATAATGTGTGGATAGACCTAGAGGGATTTATACCAAGTAAAATAGAAGGAAAAATATTGAATAAAATATATATGGTGACAGACAAAAAAAAAAGCAAATGAACTAAAAATGCCCTTGAATTTTGACTGCTAAATTAAAGTTATAAATGGAGTAAGAGCAACGGATAGAGGTGGCCTGTGGATTTTGGTAGCAGGATATTAACACTATTCTGTTGTATGTGGCAACAAAAATCTGGAGAGCTATGAAAGTATACTTCATAAATACATACCTGACATCTGACAAATAATAATACATAATACCTGACATATATATTATGTACAAATATGTAATGTTATACGTAATATACTAATATCAAATACATAATATGCATATCAAGCACATTATATTATGTGCCTATAATAAACATATCAACTACATAACGTGCATATCAAGTACATAATATTATATGCGTATAATATTAATACATAATATACATAATATCAAATACATAATATGCATATCAAGTACATTATATTATGTGCCTATAATATTAATACATAATATACATATCAACTACATAACATGCATATCAAGTACATAATAGTATATGCCTATAATATTAATACATAATATACATAATATCAAATACATAATATGGATATCGAGTACATAATATTATATTATGTACAAATCCATAATATCTGACAAATAAATACATTCCTGAAAATAAATATCTGGCATTATGTCAATGGAAAAATTGACATCTAAGATTTAGAAGCACTAAATAAATCACCCAATTAAAAGCTTGTGAAAAATCATAAGTTCCCAATATCTTAAAAGTAATGTCATTTTTGTTCAATATTAATTTGTCTTAATATATTCTGTAACATAAATCATTCTTAGTAAGTACTGATTAATAAAACATAAGTTGATTATTATTATCAGGAATTCTCTTTGTAACTATAGACACATATGTAAATTTATTCCACACAATAACTCTTAGGCTGGGTCTTTATTTTATTTTTAAACATTTTGTTCATTTATGGTCCATACTGATGATATCATAGATCATTTCTGGCAGACCTAGGGTACCTAATGAGATGCCGTGATCAAACTCTGGTCAGTTGTGCGCAAGGTAAATCCTTACCTGCTATATTATTGCTCTGGATAAGAGGGGACTTTTTAATAAATATGTATTTATATTTTAATAATATCATTAATTTTCTAGCATATAGGAATGCTGATATAATGGAGATTCAACTGTATTCTTGCATTTGAACAGCTTTATATAAAAATGATCTGAATATAAAAATAAGTGAAAAGCTGATAAAATGACTTCATTCATTTATTATCTCATCTAAACATCTAACCATATATATGTCAGATTTATTCATACTAGATTTACACTGAGTATTTTACTCATAAGGGCTTATTAAAAAGGCATCATTAGTCAATATTTTAAAAGGAGAAACTGTGAAATGTGGAAAGTTAAGTGACTTTTTCAAACCACAAGAATTTTCAGAGACAGGTTATTTGATTACAAAATTAAAATTCATTATCTGACTATAATGCCTCTATTACTATATTTTTATGTGTCCTGTCTATATTCCTGCATATAACATAGCATTGAATTTCTTCTTCATGGTAAAGTGGGTTGAACACTCTTCTATGCAAGTATTGTGAAAAAGAATGACACTTGTACAGTCGTTTTTTAAATGGAGTCGAGTCATTATAAAGAAATTGCATTGTCCAAATTTATCAACTAGGCCAAATACTCAATTGGGTCCAAAGGCCTTGAACTCGGTCAAAAGCTATTGCTTTAAAAACAATTAAGCAAACAATTATTTAAGAATTCACGGGTATGTAATTTTAGTCTGAAGAGAAGCAGTCAATTTCGTTTTCATCTTTTCAGGAGACTTAAAAACTAATTAGGTAAATCTAACGAAACTTTAAACTTATTAAAACTAATCAACTTTTAACTACTTACTTAATTTTCTTCTATTTCTTCTCTAAAAAAGTGACTTTGTACCTTCATAAGAAACATTTTTTGTTTTTCTCTTTAAATATGCATACTCTGAATTCAAATTCACTGATCCCAAATTATCACAATGTGTACTTCTATTTGCCTTCTCAATTTTCAGGTTACCAGTAATCATAGTATTTGACCCAATGGACCTAGAAGGATATTCAAATATTTCCTGTGTCACTCTCCTTACTGAAGCTTAAATCAAGTTAATATAGACAAATATTTTCCTTTATGTTAGTTCTGTATGACCCCTCAGATATTTTAAAACATACCTTCCAAGCAGTCAACAGCACAAAGTCAAATTCTGGTATTGTTAGATGCATAGGTGTCTGTGTATATCAGAAGGGGAAATTTTTTTTCACAAGTTTATATCTTTATCTTCAGTTACTCCAGGGGTGTCTTTCTGAGCATCCTGTTATCTCTGTCCACAAAATATACGTCAGAATTTCATTTTCGTTTTTCAGGAAGTTAGTGCTAGAAAAGAAGATATAGAGCTAAACTCCAACACACAATTCCCCTTTCAGACACAGTAAAACAACCTGACTTTTTCTTCTTAACTTTTACTGTAAATTTCCATGTAATTTCCTAATCAACAGCTTTTATCCAATCCTGGAATATATTCAGGTAAATGTTATCCTTTTTCAGGCTTCCTACTTTAAATATGAAAGGTTTGGACTGTAATTTTCTTTGAAATGAAGTTTGTTTTGCAGCTACATAATTAACAGCTTTTAGCATAAAAATAAATAAAATAATACAGCTGAAAATAAAAGATTCTAACTTTGTCTGATAAAGAATGTTATTATTATGCTTCAGAGACTCTTTGAAAGAATATGGAAAGAACTTTCATGAGACAAAGTTTTAAATTTATTCCTAGGCTGGGGATGTGGTTCCATGGTAAAATACATGCTTTTTTGTCTGTGGCTCTGGTGTGAGTCCCAGGTATAATTGCCATAACATACAGAATAAATTTTATTGCTTTCATGGGTGGTTAATTTTATAGTTAAACCAAAATGACTAGAGACTAAATAAAAGTTTATTTCTGAGTGGATACATTAGGTAGTTAGAGCTGTTTTATTATTTTTTAGTGAATCAAGTAAGTTGTTCATTTAATGTAGGCAGGAATCATCTAATCTGTTAAATGCTGACAAAAATAAAAAGCAGGAGGAGAAATTTTAATGGAGCAAGTCACTTCATATTCTCCAGTATCTGGGTCTAGGATTAGTACTGGTTATAACACACTTGCAGTCTGCCTATTAATAGCATTCCTACATCATAACTGAATCATGTCACCAGCTCTCATGTGACTCCAATTTACAATTTACAAATGTAATTTTTTTCAAATTCCATTTTCATATTAAATATTAAGTAATAAATATTTCTTAAGATTTTGGGAGGCAAAAATCTGGCACCCTAATTTATAGGGTAAAATTAAATAAAGAGTTCTAAAAGTTTAGGTTGAAATAGACTTTATAAAAGGTATATAAATGTAAACTTCTTTTTAATGGTGCGCTTCCTTGGAAAAAATGTCTTTAAATTTTCAATGAAGAGGGCAAAATTTAAATTTGCATTCATTTGTCTTATCTTTCTTTCTTTGAGAACTTCCTAGCTGATCTTCCCTCTTCTAGAGTTCTGATCACTGAATTCTAAATGTAGCTGAAACCTGTAAGCTAATATAAGTAACCACTTACCTGAATTATTTTTTTTCTGTAGCTTTTGCAAAGATATAAAAACTGATCAAGTTATGTTATATCAGATACTGATTTGCTCTGGGTTCTTGTGGACTATGTGTGAGATTAGATGGGTCACCACATTTCCTCTATTTTATGACTTTTTTATTTAACAGCGTAAGCTAATAAAGGCAAGACAGGCAAGAAGGTCAGAAAAGCATAGAGAAAAGGGGATCATTCTGTACAGAGATCTAGTTTCATTTACATTATAAAGTTCCACGCATTATTTTTAAGCTATCTTCATCTGTCACGGCCAATCAGATAGGCCGTGACAGATGAAGTCACCAGCTTGGAGCAAACAATCCATTTATGTATACAAATAAGGTTGTGTGATAGTAGGAAAGTTTATCAGATTGCACATGGCCTTATATGGTCTTCTAAAGTGAACTCATTTACATTATGCAAGACAGGTTTCTTGAATAACCAATTGAGTCACAAGTGCAAATTAGGGTATATTATTGCTTAGTGGTGTTGACAATTCTTTCTCTTTCCAGTCCCTCCTAACTCTTTTTCTCATAATATTATCAATAAATAACTTACTTCTAACAATCTAATATTTTATTTTCATTTAGATTCTGAAGAATCTATAGGGTGCATGTCTGCTCCTGACTGATAATTTTGCATTTCAGTTTATTTCAATAATGTGACAATCTAGGAATGTATAAAGCCAAAGACTTCTGTGTAGTTTATTATTCATTCAGTATCCCTGCTCTTTCCCTTCTTATATAAAGACATGACAAATTGATCAGGATGCCAAGCTGAAGGAGTATGCTCATGTCATTTGATGTGGACAAATAAGAGATCATTGAAAAGGAATTGCTAATAACTTATCAATGAATTGAAAATATAAGAGCTATATTATACTTACAGTAAGATGTCTTTAAAAATACTACTTAATTTAAAAGGTACCATTTTTAACCTTCTCCCATTCCTTTGAATTATTGCATACCTGATAACATAGTATTCATCTTGGAAGATGAATTGAGTCAATAGCATATAATTATTGATAATAATGGGGTAGGAACAGGAATCAAACTCCCCCTGGTGGAGGCCGTAATACTGCTCTGGCATTAAATTGCTCCAGAATAGGTTCACATTATGCCCTAACATGAGGAAACAGCAACAACTTGATCTAAGGGCGGGTTACCCTATCTCACCATCTAATAGAGAAATGAAATCAGAACATGCTATGTCCTAGGATCAGTGCAAAATCCAAAATCACTAAGTACAGAAGATGGACTATGACAACCACGACTGAGCAGACCTTTTCCTGGAACTATAAAGAAAGACTTTATGCAGTTGACAAGTCAACTGCAACTGTGCATAACTTCTTCTGGGAACATAAAGAAAGACCTTAGAGTTGTGCAACTAACATTTCTAGAGTAAGTTTCCTATAGTAAGTTGTGTAACAGAATGCTTCAGGGGGTGGTGACACCCTGTATCTCTTGGGCCAAGGGAATATTCCTTTCTAATTTTCCCAATGTTTACTAATCCTATGCAAAACCAAACAAAGAAACTTGCCACATCTACCTCTGCTTTTTTTGTTTTGTTGTGTTTTCTTCTTTTATTTTTATTTGCATTTTCTAAATAGGTGATCTTACCTTTTACATATAACCTTAGAACTTGAATCAAATATAGATAAACATATAAGATTTTCTAGAAGGGGTACAATTCAATAGCTTGATGCTTGCACAATCGCTTGCAGGGGAGGTCACATTGCTTTCATAATGATATTGCATACATTTTGTTTGTAGTACTTGATGGGTGCCAAAGAGTTCTTACACAAGTACTCACCAGGAATTTCACTCCCTGGTTATCAAGTGCACATATATATTTAGTTGTGGTTATTTCCACAAGTTATATCTTATCTGTAATTCTTACATATACTTGGCTATAATGTAATTGGAAATATCTTGTTAAATTGAGAACAACGTACAACTGACCTGTGAGATACAAATGCAGAATTTTAGGTTTTGTGCTTTGCACAAATAGTGGTACCCAAATTTATGACTTACAAATGAGGCATGCAAAATAACTGAATATTCACCAGATCCCTGAATGTAGTTTTCTTGCTTTACTGCATGATGAGCTATCTATGAGTGAGATTCAAAACGAGAGAAGTCTCTACCACAGACCCACAGTGCTATACAACCTGCTCAATTGCTTAGGCTATATTTTATCCAAGAGATTAAAGTTCCAGTGGCAGATAAGGATGCTATTTAGAGTCTTTGCCATGTTCCTATTATAGAATTACAGCATAAACCTTAAATCCTGGAGAAAGGATCCATACCAACTTCTTTATATAACAAGTCTCCTTTCAGAAACAACTGGAGTTCTGCTAGGAATGATTAAAAGGGATTGAACACTTAACTCTGAGCACCAAGCTGTCATACAAGCTGAGCTGCCAGTTGACAATTGGCTATAATCTCTCTCACAAATATGAACAGTTCAGCTTTCACAGCAGCACACCAGCATCAAATGAGAATGATATATACAGTGCCATGTTCAAACTGCCCTTGAAGAAACAAGTCATAATATGAAGAAGTGATTTGTATCGCTTTGACCATTGTGCTCACTTCTGCTAGACTATTTTGTCCCTTCTAGTGTGCACATTAGTCATCATTCAAAGTTCCCTTGGTATTGTAAGAGAATAGATGAGGCATGTGTGTATATATTCCTGCACAATATGTGGGCACTGTTTTAAAATTGGATAATCTTAGCACACTAGCACTTTTCAGAAGTAGTAAAGGGAGATACTTTTCAATGGAAAAAACTTTGAGTAGTTATCTAGCTGTCCACTTTTATAGAAAGACAATAGTTATAACCCTGATTCATGGAACTCAGCCAATAGATATTTTGTTAAGACTTGGAATAACCAAGATTGAAAACCTGGTGCTAAGACAATGCTAGATAGATACTTTCTTAGATGAGCACAAAAGGAAAATATATATTCTCCCACAAAATGTTTCATTAAATATCATTTAATAAATGATTTAATATAATAACCCATTAATGATTGCTATCTTATTCTAACATTATTCAGTCTGATTTTCTCCCCAATGGTACAATTTTCTTCTAGATGTTTTTGGATAAGATTAGCATTTAGTTTGCTAAACTAAGTAAATAAGTGGCCCTTCAAAAGAAGGACCTACTCCACACTATTTAAGTCTTTAATAGAATTAAAAAGATAAACTTAACAGATGGTCAAGGGAATGTCTCCTCCCATCTTTGAGAAAGGACAGTAATTTTCTTTCCTTCTGATTTTGGACTCACTTTGAAACATGAAATATTTTAAATAATATATTTGGAGGTAGCATACCTGGTATAGTACAGGGTTTACTCCTCAGAGAACATATGAGGTGCTATAAATAGAACTCAGGCCTACTTCATGCAAGGCAAATGTCCTGCCTACTGTACTATCAATCAAACACCTAGAATCCTTTTATATATTAAAGTTTCCAAATTTTAA
>PVKC010024448.1:0-16875 GCA_004027635.1 Crocidura indochinensis | reverse complement strand
CATAGAAAATGATCTGTCAAGAGATTTCTCCAGGAGTAGTGGACATAGACTGGAATATTGGCTATTGCAGTAAAGAAAAGTTAGTAGTAGATAATTTTTGTAGCTACACCCAGAGGTACTCATGGTTTATTTCTTGCTCTGGGTTAAGGGATCATTCTTGGTGATGTTTTGGTATTTAAATGGAGTGCAGGAGAAAAGAAAAGGGTGTGGCATGTGCAAGACATGTGCTTTAAATATTATCTCTCCAACCTTAAGTTCTAAATCTATGTTTTTATTTTATTGAGACCTTTTCTATTGAAACCTACAAGTTTCTTTATAGTTGTATTTCAGATATACAGGGCCAGAAATCTCTCCTGGCCTGGGGGACTACATGGGACACTGGGGGATGGAACTGTGGTCCATCCTAGGTCAGCATGTGCAAGGCAAACACCCTTCCACTTGTGCTACCACTACAACCCTGGTATTCCTTGTTAAGTGCAAGGGACAAATGACTTCGCAATGATTCCAAAGAAGACATTTGCTAGAATTTTTACTGAACAGCTATATCTTAGGAATCTAAAATATGGTTTTGGTGTTCAAACTGTGACAGCCAAGAGGGGTATTGCAAAGGAAAGCAATTTCTTTACACTCAAGCTGTGCTTCCTATTGCTTTAAGAGTTTCTTTTAAAAGCAGGACAAAAATTAAACAAAGGTAACCTTGCCCTAAAGTAAAAATAGGAACAACTTTTCTTGAGTTTATCCTTCCCCCACCCCAGTGAGTGCATAAGGCATTTTTGTTTTTGCCCAAAACTTAAACTTTAATTCCTTTAACTTTTGTTTCATAAAACAGAAGGTGCCTCAGTAAACCAATCTAGATGCCATTTCAACATTTATTCTGATGGCCTAGTCTGCAACCCACTCTTTTTCTCTTGTTTTTTCACTTGATCATTCTTTTTCATGACCATGCAAACAATATGGTTACTCTGAGCACATGAGTTCTTTATATCTCTACCTGCTGACTTGTTGCAGTGAAGCCCTCTCTTGACACATTTATATTTATTGTTTGGCCAGTTTCTAAGAAATAGTAAAATGAGGCTTTCAGATTTTATGTTATTTGGTAACCTGAAACCTGGTGCTTTCTTGGGTGCAGGTGGGTCATTTACAGAGGTGGTTCCTCCAACTTTATTTATAATATGGCTCAATGAACCATAAATATGCCAAAGACTAGTTAGCTGCTTTGTTTTTTCTTCCCACTACTATCTCTCTGACCCCTCAAATAAGTTATTCAATCAATGCTCCCTTTGCATATTTTAACAAATTACTTATATCTTAATAAATTTATCATTCTTTGTACTGTTTCAGTTTGTTATTTTTAAATGAAATTGTGAAGTATTTTATGTTTTGCATTATGAAAGAGAAATTGAAAGCTCAGTTGGCAAAACACTGAATAGTCCAATTTGCTCGATCTGTGTTATTTCCTTAAATATTTAAAAAATAAACCACACATAATTTCTTCGCTTTATTATGTTGCTTTTGCATAATTTATACCAGCATTTTAAATGCAACCTTAATCTACCTATATTGCGGCTTCTCTTTAAAACAATTTTGTTTGGTTGTAAATAGGAACTAACTAATTTTCAAGATAAAATTTTATATTAATATCCAGTTCTTATATGTCTGGTCTTTGAATAATATCAGATCTCTCTGAATAACAAACTTATTAAAAACACATAAGATTCTTAAAATAAAAAATAAACTAAATATTTTGTGTAATAAGTAGTGATCAAATGCTCCAACTTATTGAATACTATAAGCTTATTTTATTGTAGCCAGAAAATAAAAAAATAAACTAAAATTATGGAATTAAATTGAACACAGATTTTGAAAAATTATGTACATTCAGGAATAGAACTAACATTCTAGATGGAATCCATATAGAAAATTTTCTATAAAATTTCACATAAACAAAATTCCATTAAACATTTTGCATTTAAAATCAATCAAGGACGACCCATTCCCGGAGTATTTAATCCTTTTATTTATTTATTTTATTTATCATTTTTCTCTTTTATTTTTTCCTCTCTCTCCAGGTTATTATTTTTTTCTTTTTCAAACAAAGCCACATAACTTGCATTAACTATTCCCGCCTCACAATTAGTGGGGAGATAGGGGGTAACCAAGACCAAACAGGTGTAAGACCACTAAGTAGTAAGCTAGACACAAGGAGAACCACTTGCTTTAGCAACCTCGGGGGTTAGGGAAGAGAATATGGAAAGTAGAATGGGAATGGAGGTGGAGGGAGGACAATTTGGTGATGGGAGTTCCCCTGATTTTATGTTAATTTGTATCTAAAATATGATTATCAACAACATGTAAGCCAATATGATTAAAATAAAAATTATATATATAAAAAATCAACACATCAAGGAACTAGAGGACATAGAGAAAATGAGCACTTAAAGAGCAAAAAACTTGTACAAATATATTTCTAAAAGTTGAATTATGTGAATTCCTATTGATTCTTTAAATTTTAATAAGGGTTAGAGTTTTCGCAAGTTTCACACATCTAATAATCATCACATCTCAAAAAAAAAAGAACATAAATATTGACAAGATCCAGAAAATATAATTTTTCATTCTGGGGGCCAAACCAGAAATAATAGTGGATTATAATTATTGATTTAATGCCAAGTAATCATTAAAATATGCCTGTGGACTTGTAATTATTATTTTATGATGACCAACTGTGAACATATAAATCTTTCTTGATAGAACTGTATGTATTTGCAATTAGAATTTATTCATCCACCTATGTACTCCAAAAGACGTTGTACTGCACATATAACTTTAAAAATAAAATATTCAGGGGCTGGAGAGATAGCATGGAGGTAAGGTGGTTAGAATCCTGGCATCCCATATGGTACCCTGAGCCTGCCAGGAGCGATTTCATAGCATAGAGCCAGGAGTAAACCCTGAACACTGTGACCCCAAAACCAAAAAATAAAAATAAAATAAAATAAAATATTCAAAAACAGATACACTGATCAAGTATAAAACATTGACTTTATACTTATAACAGGAAGAGGATATATATTCTCAGAATTTATAGGACTTAGCTATTTGCTTGAAAATGTAAGTCTGTCAAAACAGTATGCAAAGAATAGATTAACTAAATGTATTTAAAATATATATCAGCCTGGGGAATATTGTAGACATATTAAATAATTGAATGATATTCAGTAACACTGTATCTAATATATTATTTGAATAAATAACAAGAATTATATACTAAATATGATTACAGATCAAAGTCCTTATAAAAAACAGATGCATATACATAAGGCGATACAAACATAAGAAAGAAGTTCAAAGGACTAAGATTTGTATGGGAAATACTTTTCTTTGTTTAAACTCAGGCTGGCCACTTGTAGGTTAAAATCCTTAACTTTTATACAATCTCTCTGGTCTGAGGGAAAAACACTTCAAAATATACTTCATATTAATTATAGGTGAGAAGGATTCTCAGAACTGAACAAGCCATTTTTTAACTATACATGGTTGTCTTTGGTGAAATACTTTGTTAGTCAGAAAAAGTAAAATATTAAATTTTCTGTTGTTTAGGATTTTATTGAGGGAAAAGTTATGTGTTATTTTTACACTTCCCCATTATTTCAAAATAGTGCACAGAAATTGTTTGTGGCAGTATCCATAGTAGACGCAATCATTGATTCATGTGCCATGATTAGGAAAAAACTAACCTGCTGCATGAAATTTTTATGGCCCAAATAAACTGTTATGAGTAGGAAAGGTACCTTACCTGAAAAAGTAAGGGTTTTTTTGGTGGTTTATGAAAAATCCAGAGAAATATGACAGTCTTGAGATGGGAATCTATAGTTTCCCTGTCTAGTGTCCACTGTACCCACCTATCACAAGAGGAGGGTCCTGGTGAAATTTAGAGTTGATCAAAATCTGTGACTTGCACTATAGTCCATAATTATCTCTCCAACAGCAAGAAGCAGCTGTCAAACAGTACCTGAGTCAAATTTTTTCACCTGAGCATGAGAATTGATCATGGCCACTTGACTTCCTAGGGAGCCATGGTATTCAGGCAGAAGCATAATCTGGTCTTTTCAGGAAAGGAAAATGAATTTTGAAAATCCTATTCAGACTTTTCCAAATTTTCTTGAGTAAAAATATTTTCAGGAGGCGAGAAATAGTGAAGTGAGACGACTTTATTTAAAAAATAAGTGGAGGGAAGGGCGGGAGCTGTGGTGCAAGCGGTAGGGTGTTTGCCTTTGCATACAATAACCTAGGACTGACTACTGTTTGATCCCCTGGTGTCCCAGATGGTCCCCCAAACCAGGAGCAATGTCTGAGTGCATAGCCAGGAGTAACCCCTGAGTGTCACCTGGTGTGGTCAAAAACAAAACAAAACAAAACAAACAAACAAAAATAAATGGAGGAACCAGACTATTATATAGTGAAGTCATTTGCCATATGCTCAGCCAACCCAGGTTCTTAAAACCCGTATGGTCTCCTGAGCACCACCTGGAGTAATTCCTGAGTGAAGTGAAATGACAGACATAATCACAACTGCAGGGTTCCCCCCCCCCCCCAAAAAAAAGGAAAAATAAAAATAAGGGAGAAAAAGAGACAAAGATCAGTGCTTAAGAGAGAACATGGAATTATCTAGAGTGGATAAACATTGTCACATAAATGTACAATGAATTTTCAAGATGGAGAATACATTCCATAAAGAAAGTACACTTTCACGCACATAGAAAAAATACCCCTAAGGTTAGAAAGAACACATAAATAGATATGGAGCATTTCCTAAGAATGAGAAAACTTACCCTAAAATAAGAAACTACTCATAAGAAACTACTATTTTATGTATAGATATGGGCAATAAAAGTGACCTTTTTTGTCTACTGAACACAATGAAGGAATCTCACATTTGAGTGTTCTGAAGTTCATTCTGTCGAACCTGGAACTCATGAAACACATTTCTTAGACTGTAAATTCCCCCCCAAATTGTATAATTAATCTTGGAAATTGTAGGCAAGAAAATTGTAACTATAGACTTTTTTTAGGGAAGAGAGAACAGGGTTAGCTTAAGATCAGTTTTCATTTAAAGAGAGCTTTTTATTTATTGGATGGAAATACTTAATCATGTGTTTCACTCTAAGTTGTGATCATTGACTTAAAAGGGATAAGGGCCTAGATGCTTCTTTGCTATTCCATATAAAAATTAGTAGCTTCCTTTCCTCTTTATATCAGAAATTAACTGGGCATATCCTCAAATGTTAGGAGGCATCTTCAGGTACCATCTGAATGATAAATGACTAAGAGTTTTTGTTTTGTTTGGGAAGCTTGGGAACCAAAACTAGCTCAGTTCAGGGCTTACTCTTCGCAGGACTCAATATTATTTGGTGTCAGCAACAGATCCTGGGCTGGCCACATGCAAAGCTAGAGCTATACCTACTGTATTATTTTTTCAGATGTTTTAAGTTCTAATTATATTTGAAAAGAATTGGACAGTTTTTTATTTATTTTAAACTATAAAGAGAGGATCTGTTTTTGTAATTACCATGAATTTTTCAATTGAGTTTTTATTTTTTGAGTCATACTCCTGGCTCTGCTCTTGGGTAACACTGACATGCTCAATGGAGCATACGGACTGCCAGGAATTGAATTTGGCCAGCCATGTCTAGGAAAGCATTCTATGTTACGTACTATCACTCTAGCCACTGACTTGAGTTTTGATTGTTTACCTGACTCTTTTATTACCTGTGATTACTATTTGTAAATAGGCACATGATCAAAATTTTTATAATAACTTCATTTGAAAAAGACACTCGAAATAATTTGATTTTAATAAAAAAGAAAAATCATGACCTTTTTCATCTGTAACTTTATTTTTTATGTGACATTTTCCCTGAAAACTTTCCCCCAAATAATTGAGAGGGTAGTTGTGAGGGGAAAGCTAGGAACTATTGAGGACCTTCTTTTAAAATTTTGTAGTTTGACCACTTTATCCAGATTGGAATATCTGGAACTGAAATGTAGCATTTTACTCATGTTCCAGGCTGGGCTCCTTAGTCTGGACCTATCGCTGTCTCAAAGACCTCTATTTTGTGGGTATTATTTTGGTTTCATATAGTATGTTTTTTTTTTTTTTCCCAAAAATACATTGTCAGGCTTTACTTTCTTGCTTATAGGAACAGAACCAGCAGTTAAATATAGTAAATTCAGGGACAGTGTGATAGTACACTCTGGCACATGTGCAGTCAAACCGAGTTCAATCCTTGGCACCCCTGAACACCCCATTGCCCAGAATGCCAGGAGTAATCTGAGTGCACAGCCAGGAACTGCTGACTGTGGCACAAAGCCCATAAAAAATATAAATAAGAATTGTAGACCATTGCTTTCTGCCTCATCCTATCTCTTGACATTCACAGTTGAAACTGGATTTAACTGTGACTTAAAATAACAATATTTACATTTTAGCATACTAGTTGCCTTAAACATTGAACCTCTTTTATTTATTTATCAAAGACTAAATGTTAGTGGTTATTAGGATGCCAGTCTTTAGAGAGATAATTCTTTGCTAATTTATATGAATTCCCATAGCTATAACTAATAGTGCTCTACATAATATTGTTTGCACTTTATAACATTTTGTAGAATTCTTAGCAAGAGTTTAAATTCAATATTTAAATTAATGCTAGTTACATTTACCAAAATTAATCCAATGGTTGTTAGAAGCTATAAAGATTCTTGCCTATCTGAAAATAAAAGCAATGGTTTACATCAATCATCTGACTTAACAAAGTATGGACTATAGAAGCATTTTTTTATATTCTTACAATTTAACATATAGCCTTCCTTATAACAATTTAAAGAACTTGAAGACCTGACTCATATCTAGATCCTAGCAATCTGTGGGAAGATGTTCCATATAGGGTTGTAAAATTAAATAAAACGTTTAAGGACAAATCCTTATGTTTTACAGTCAGTAAATTCTTAAATTTTATGTCTTATACACATACATACACAACAAACATAAAAAAGTTTGTTTTTTTATATATGCTTTAAAATAAGCTCACATGAGAAAAGGGGTCACAAATGGATAAGAAACTCAATTAGTACTTTCATTTTGGGTTAATAATTAAAATAGTAATTGCTGATTTTCTTTAACTAGTTGCAAATACCCCTATTTAACATCTAGTTTCTATTAACATAAAAATAACTTATGCTACAAGTATGTTGGGGATGCACTTATTTTCTCTTATAGGTACCATCTTCTCTATTCTTTATTGGATATCTTTCTGATATTATAAAAGAAAAGATCATTGAATATTTCAAAACCATGTGAACACTATGTTTTATTTCAGTTCCAGGTTTCCAAATAGGTCTTCACAATAGGACATGCTATGGATACTCTTAATTCTTATTAATATTTATGTAGTTATCTAATATTTAGGTCATGTAAAGAAAGGAATAAAATGTATCAAGTTAAATATATGGTATAATTCATCATTTATATTTTTACTTCATACAGTATATAATTAAACATGCCATTACGCTAGTTTAATCAACTATTTTCTTTTTAAAAAAACTAATTGATTGATTGATTAATTGACTTATTGGTTTCTGACCACACCCAGCTGTGCACAACCAGTGACCCAGGGGTCACTCCTAGCTCTGCACTCAGAAATCGCAACTGGCAGGCTGGGGGACCCTATGGTACATTTGGTAAGCCAGGAATCAATGGAACCTGGTCCCTTCCTGGTCAGCAGCTTGCAAGGTAATGCCCTACTGCTGTGCTATTTCTCAACTATTTTCTTACCTATAAAACAAGGGTAATATTATCTATGGATGTATATCTAAGCTACATACAATATTTAATATGTACACATTTCTAACAAAGTGTCTGGCAGTATTATACCTAGAATCTCCCTAAGTGTTTTGTTGTTGTTGTTGTTGTTGTTGTTGTCGCTAAATAGAAGTTCTAAGATTTTTTCAATAATTTAATTTGGGTTTAAAACTACTGGAAGAATTATTTTAATTTTTAAAATTCTATTTATTTAAAGAAAATTCACCACATAGTTGTAAAGTGAATACATAATTGATCATAATACATTTGTGTCCAGATATGTGAAAACAGAGTTATTGAAATAATAGAAAGTAAAAATTAAAACTTAAAAGGAAGAGAAGAGGAAAAAGGCAGAAGCAAAAATAAAAAGTCCAGTATCAAGCTCTTTGTGAAGATTATCATCAATAAAATCATTAATACAATGTCAGAAGGTTATGTAAACTCTTATTATATGCCAGTCTGTTAGATTGAAGTGTTCCTTTAAGGATAACAAAATCAAACAGATGAAGTGTCCAGAAATACAATCTAAGATAGAACAAATTTTAGGGACATATACTCAGCTTCAGGGCAGCTTGGAGAAAGGTTTGAACATGGTGACTGCTTTTGTGGACATTATTACAGCTGCCAGGCTTTCCTGTAAGAAGGAAGATAAAGGGAGGGTGCCTACACTCACTCCAATAAAAACCCTGCTGATATCAGTTCAACAACCAGAATACATGAAGTGTCTCAGATCGGCAGCATCCCCTCAGGGAATTGGAGAAGATCAGTGATGGGGCTGGTCATCGGGTAAATATTAGTTCTGGATAATGGAGGCTGCAAACTTGGCTCTGGTAGGATGGAAGTTTTATTCACTCTCTCCTCCTAAGATGTCCCGTTTTGTGCTATATGGTCTATGAAGCTGGCCTGGTTAGAACATATGGAAGAAAGTTAGGCTTCCAACAGTTAGATGATCAGAAGACACAAATTAGAACAGCATTTAATTAAATGAAAATATATCAACTTTTAGCTTTTTTCCTATTTTTCACAATAACGCTCACTATAACAGCAGTAAAAATTTACCATACACAGCTTGTGTTATTCACAAAGTAAAATATTGTCTCAAGAGTACACTTAAACTATAAAAGTGATATGCAATCAACTATATCTACATTTTTCTTCATTATAAACTGCTTTGTTAAAAGAAACTAATGTGTTTATTCATTTAAACTCAATTTTTTATACTAGAATAAGTTGTTCAATCTAATTTCTTCATTTTTCAACTTTCATTTGAATTTATATTTAGCTTGAATCTAATGCTATTATTATTTTTGTTTGTTTTCTATTTTGGGGACACATCTGGCATAGTTCAGGAGTTACTTCTGGCTCTGTGCTCAGAAATTACTCCTGGCATTTTCAGGGGACCAGGGTTCAAACAGGGGTAAGCTACGTGTGAGGCAAATGCATTACCCACTGTGCTATTATTCTGGGCCAATTGCTTTTATTAATAATAGGAACATATCGGGGCCCGGGAGATAGCATGGAGATAAGGCGTTTGCCTTTCATGCAAAAGGTCAACGGTTCGAATCCCGGTGCCCCATATGGTCCCCTGTGCCTGCCAGGAGCGATTTCTGAGCATGGAGCCAGGAGTAACCCCTGAGCACTGCCAGGTGTGACATAAAAAAATTAAAAAAAAATAATAGGAACATAGACTAAGACTTTATATTAATTTGAGTATAGTGCTGTGAATACATATTCTTATTTCTATTTGTATTTAATGTTCATTATTTTAGAATATTAAAGTAAATATACAATTTCCATTTTTGTATAGACTATATATAGGTTATAATATAGTTTACTATATGTTCATTATTAATTGATGGACTGACACTCAATTTCTACTTCCAAATATGATTAAGACCACAAAAGAATTGTGTCATAATGAAAATTATCATTTGTAGCTATTTGCTATTCAAACACTAATATATTTAACTTTTCTTCTAATGATAGTCATGAAAATTGAAATGTACTCCAACCAATTATTACATAAAATTTTCTGCGCAAAGAATTGATTCTAACCTCTTTGCTTTTTATCCCTGCATGGTAGAATGTAGAAACCTAAGAACTGCATTTACCAAAGACTCCTTCCAGTAGCATTCTAAGTTAACATGAACCATTAAAATCAAGTTCCCATGAAAACACTGACAAAGAAATATGTAGCAGGTAGAGTGCATGTATTGCATTCTCCCTTCTCAGTTTCTGTTCCCAGCATCACATACAATCTCCTTGGCATAACCAAGTGTTAATCTTGACTACAGAGCGTTGGGATAATCCCTGTGCACGAGCTGAATTGGCTTAAAAGTTACGAAAAAACGGGGCCAGAGCGTGGTGGAGCTTCTGCCTTCCACGCGGCAGATCTAGGATGGACCTTGGTTCGATCCATCAGCGTCCCATATTGTCCCCCGAGCCAGGAGCAATCTCTGAGTGCATAGCCAGGAGTGACCGCTGAGTGTCACAGGGTGTGGCGCAGAAAGCAAAGAAAAAAAAAAGATATGAGGAAAAAAAGAAAAAAATCTGCAAAACAGAAGCATTACTTTTTCTATAGCAATGACAGGCAACCTTTTGCAGCAGTTTCTACATCTTACTAATGTTTTTCATACTGTGAGTGCTTAGAGTCGCCATAAACCTTACCAGCTGTTTTCTGACCTATTGTAGAGTCATCAAATTCTGTTCTTTGAACCACCTTTGTAGTTTCTAAAAAATTATCGTTATTATCTTTTTTATAAATTTTTTCATTGCTTAAACTTGATAGATGCTTCTGTTTTTCAGACTGAATTCTAACAGCTACAGGATATAAACAGCAAAATACAAAAAGTGATCTTTTTTGGTTTCTACACAGAGGACAGTTTCTACTCTGATTGTAACATAAGAAGAAATTTTTCATGTAGAATTAGAATATTAGTAATCATTATTAAGTGATAGTTATTTTCTTTCTGCCAATGAAGGTAACTATCAACCTAGAATTATATAAACTTAGCACATGATTATATGTCAGTAACACAAAATTATCACATTCTTAACAGGTCTTTCTTTGAAATATGTGGAATACATATTTAAGAAATCATAAATGGGTCATGCATATGCCTTGCATACTGCCTAGATAGACTTGATTCCTGGCACATCATATGGTTCCCTGAATCTCTCTAAGAAAGAACTCTGAGTGCAGAGCCAGGAACAAGACCTGAGAACGTGGTGTGTAACTCAAAAACAAGCAAAAAAAAAAAAATGGGTAATGTGCTTCTGCAATGATGAATAAGCTTGATATAATACTATATCTCTTGACTATCTTTTCAAGATTATCTGTTTTAGATTATTAGCACTTTATCAGGTAAATATTCAAGTGTTGAAAGAGTAGCATGATTAAATGAACTTTCCAAAGTGTAAATTAATATAAATTAAAACATATAAAGTAGAGGTGACCCATTTTCCTCCCAAATTGACAAGCAAGTAATTTTAAAGTACTAATATATTTTATATTAAGTTGGTTGAGATGAATAATTATTTTTTCAGGCATTTCTAAAATCTTAAATATATATTGCCCTAATATTCATTCTCAGGTTCTAGGACTTACATTTTTAGGAATAAAATTATCTTCCATTTATATTTCATTAAGTAATTTAGGTGAACAATATTACTATATTGCTATTAATAGGAATTATGGTGACTTATTTTAAAGATTTAATTTTATTTTTATAAAATTGTGTATTTTTCAAATACACAATTAAATAGATTATTTTTTCTCCTTAAGATAATGCATTCAATTCGCATTTACTATAAAATTTTTGTATATGCTCTTTTTATCAAGGCAGTTAAAAGCTCGGTTTGAAACTAGAAGAAAATGCAGCCATCAAATAACTTACAAATACTTCAAAGGAATAAGCCATTTTGCTAGTAAGGGAGCTGATAAAAGTTGTTCTCTGGAACCAAATAAGTTCTGAAAGTTAATGGAATTAATTTACAAGTGAAGTGATGAGAGAAATGAATTAATTCATGGGTACAGAAAGTTGAAACTATTGGTGTCATGTAGGTGATATCGATAATTGCTCTATCTTCAAGTTATAAAATAAAAAACAATATAAGGGCTCATATTTTCTGAAATAAAAAAAATTCATGTTCATGGGACTAGAAAGACAGCATCAAGCTGATCCTTGAGCACATTTCAAGCTCCAGCACCATGGTGGTCCCCAACAATCTATGATCTGAGCAGCACTGCATACACAGGCTCTTGCATTGAACTACCTAACCCAAATTTTGTTTAAGGTAATGTAATATTTTATTTTCTATTATCAATAGGACAAAGACAATTAAAAATGTTTTTGAGAACACATCCCAGATTCAATACCTTTTAATGTGATAATTTACACTTTCAACTTCATAATATTTTAATAGTATTCTTTCCCTAATTAAAATCTCAACAAATGCTAGAAGATACTCTTGATGGTACTATGGCCATAAATAGATTGTATTTTGTGTAAATGAAATAGATTACAATCCTTAGAATTAATCAGAATTATAAGTGATTATTTAAAAGGAAACATTGTCAATTTTGAATCCAATAAACCTTATTGTTGAAGATCCACCTTCTGTTTGTGTCTAGGTGCATGTGTATGCATGTATGTGTTTCTAACTGTAAGCTTTCTGTGATTATGATTTATCTGGCCTATAAATAATATTTGAGTAGCTCAAGATTTTACTCTGTAACTATACATGTACAAAAATTCTTTTATTGAATGAAAACAAAATATAGAAAACAAAACAATTTATATTTTAGATGCTTCTAAATCTAAATTTTAGATCCTGAATCATTAAGATTAACACAAAATTTATTTTCTTCATTTCAACCTGACTATTAGCTGGAAGAGGGGTTTGAATTATTGACTACAGGAATAATAAGCTCTATATTTTTATCTCGCAATTAGATTTTCATTCTTATAGTCAGTAAAAATTTATTGAGTAATTTCTAGGAGTTGAACATTATTCTCCTAAAGTCCTTGACATCCTGGAGTCATTAATTTTGATTTCTGATGCTCACTTTTAGATCGCTGCATATGCATCTTCTTTCCTGACACTAAGCCTATGAAAAGGTTGATTATTTTACATAACCTCTGTGACCTCCCAATTCAACTTACAGTGAAATATGTGAAATAAGTGTCACCTATTACAGCAGGTGTTTGCCCTTCTCTCTAAGGATCTGTGGCCTAAAACCTAATTACTATCCAGCTGAATACAACAAAAATATAGCAGCTGCACTCAATCTTCATTCAGTATTGAATTGACATCACTATAATTAATCTGAAAAAAATATTTTCAAATTCTTTTTAGTAAACAATTCCTTTGAGAGAAAAAAAAGAATGAAGAGGCATACCAAGCACACAAAATTGCTGAGGAATGAACTGGAAAGCACTGCAAATGGATTGGTTTAGTCTTTGAAGAAAAGAAAAAATACTGATAATTATGGGGTTATAATATAAAGATATTCTTCTATGAATATAATACATTATTTTTCACCAATTACTCTCTTCCTTGAGTAGTTTCTATAAATTTTAATTATAAAAATATAATACATTATTATTAAGGACTGGTCTCATGGAGTTTGATTTGTTAACATGGCCTTATGCCAGTTTTTTCAACTGCAAAATAAATTGGAAAGGCAAAATATTAAAATTAATTTTAAATTGGTTGAATTTATTTTTTAAAAAAAGGTTCCTTGAGAGCATTCTTACACCAAAATTTCCCTTATATTTCTAATAAGAATTTGACATTACTATTAGAAATTCTGTTTTCCTCACTATTTATCTGTGCCTTTCTCATGGTTATACAAATAATTGTCTGTTGATGGATTGTTCTTTAGGACTTTATGAACAAACATATATAGAAATGAGGGATAAGCATTTGTTATATCTCTGCTGATTTGTTAAATAAGATTATTACTCTGCACGGATTTATTAATTATAATCTCATCATGTACTCCAGTGTACAGATAAATACATTATTCTAAATAAATAAATCTAAAATAGAATGCAAAAAATTTCTGAAAGTATACAACTGCTTTCCAATGTTGTAACTAAGGTTTAGTACTATTTTATAAAAACAGATGATTTTATAATATAACAGAAATGGGAATTGAAAAGTTTGTAAAAATCTTGTCTTTTTGAAGCACTTTTCATGCTCAGAAATTGCTCCTGGCAGGCTCAGGGGACCTTATGGGGCACCGGGATTCGAACCGATGACCTTTTGCATGAAAGGCAAACGCCTTACCTCCATGCTATCTCCCAGGCCCCTTTGAAGCACTTTTCAATCAAATATTTTCTGGTGATCCTTTTGCAAAAAGAAAAATTTGGAAATATGTAGATAAGTTTGTCATAGTCAGGATACATAACAAAATTTAAATTTATTTGGGAGTGGTATAGAAAGAAATAATACCTTGTAAATAAATTAAATTAATACCTTGTAATTAAAATAAAATAATTAAAATAAAATTTATTTTATAAGTGTTGATGAAGCTAGCTGTTGGATTGACTTGAAAATAGAGAAACAAACTAAGGAATACATCCACCCTCTAATAACTAAAATATATAAGAAAGTATCCATTGGAACCTCAAGAAGATTACAGTATATAATACATCTTAATTTTACAGTTCTGACAACCACACACTACAATAAATTATGAAATTAATTTTGATCCTGATACTCATCTCTTTACTAGAAGGTTATGTAATCAATTTTACTTCTAGTTTTAGTCATTCAGGTTAATTTGGTAAATAACATTGTGAATTCTTGTGAATAGTATCACTGTTCATACATCTCAAGAAAATGGCATTCTGTGTTGGCATCTATTAATTTGCTGGTCTTAATTTTGTAATTTTTTTAAATCTGAAATTGCTTTCCTTCCTGTAGGAAGTGACAAATAAAGACTAAGTATGATAAGAGTAAGCAGGGGTGGGGAAGAAATATATGTTAGGGGTGATGATGCTATTTTCTGTACAAAGCCAAGGATAATGGAGAGAGGAGGAGTGTGAATAAGAAATGAGAGGTGAGTGAGGATGCCATTTTGAGGTATTAATATTGTTGGCTTGGGCAAGGTAGGATATTGTTGGAAGGGGAAGAATACTTGGAAATTTTAAAGGCTCTTGAAGACATCCCTGGCCACTAGGGAGTCACAGGTTCTCTCTCTCTATTCCTCTCTCTCTCTCTCTCTCTCTCTCTCTCACTCTCACTCTCTCTCTCTTGTTTTTGGTTCACACCCTGCAGTGCTTAGAGGTTGCTCCTGGCTCTGCTCTCAGAAATCACTCCTGACAGGGGGACCATATGGGATGCAGGGATTCTAACCACTGTCCTTCCTGGTAGGCTGAGTGCAAGGCCCTACCACTGTGCTATACCTCCAGCCCTTGAGTCACAGGGTTTTATGACATTTATTTCTTAACAATACCACTCAGACTTTGAGTAGAATATGAATTTTGAGTAGAATAAGGAAAGAATAAGAGGAGCTTTGTTAATTGATTTGAGGGGGATTCAGGAACTCAGAGGCCTAGTTAGTAAGCCAAAGCCGTGAGAAAAAAATCACCTCTGAAGACTATAGGGTTGGGAAAAAGAATTGGACTGGGGTACATTGTGAAGATATAAAATTAATATGTGGATATTTAAATGATTTCTCTGAGTAGACATAAAAAGAGATTATGATCAAAGTTTCTGGGTGTATTTGTAACAGATCTGAGGATAACTCCTGTTTTGTCCACGAAGAACAACCAGTATATTCTTCTGTTTGTTCTTGCTCATATTTAGTGAGAATAATAAACCACAATTTATTTTATGAAATTTTGTTAAAATTCTTTGATAACCCTGTATTTAGCACAGGAAAAATCTTCAAAAAATAAGGTAAAATCTTAAAAAAAAAACTGTTAATTTACCCTAACACTTTATATTCTTTTTTTTTTTTTTTTTTTTTTTTTTTTTTTTTTTTTTTTTTTTTTTGGTTTTTGGGTCCCAGCCGGCAGTGCTCAGGGATTACTCCTGGCTCCATGCTCAGAAATTGTTCCTGGCAGGCACGGGGGACCATATGGGGCACCGGGATTCAAACCGATGACCTTTTGCATGAAAGGCAAACACCTTACCTCCATGCTATCTCCTGAACACTTTATATTCTTAATCCCTGACTGTCTGCTCTTTGAACTTCACTTTGTTATTATAGAAACTACAGATACATTTGGATTCCAGGTAAAATCCAAATGGATTAAAATCCAAATGGATTAAAGACCTTGATATCAGACCTGATACATTAAGGTATATAGAACAACACGTCGGTAAAACATTCCATGACATTGAGACTAACGGCCTCTTCAAGGAGGAAACTGCACTTTCCAAACAAGTGGAAGCAGAGATCAACAGATGGGAATACATTAAACTGAGAAGCTTCTACACCTCAAAAGAAATAATGGCCAGGATACAAGAGTCACCCACCGAGTGGGAGAAACTATTCACCCAACACCCATCAGATAAGGGGCTAATATCCAAAATATACAGGGCACTGACAGAACTTTACAAGAAAAAGCTATCTAACCCCATCAAAAAATGGGGAGAAGAAATGAACAGACACTTTGATAAAAAAGAAATACAAATGGCCAAAAGGCACATGAAAAAATGCTCCTCATCACTAATCATCAGGGAGATGCAAATCAAAAGAACAATGAGATACCATCTCACACCACAGAGATTGGCGCACATCACAAAGAATGAGAATAATCAGTGCTGGCGGGGATGTAGAGAGAAAGGAACTCTTACCACTGCTGGTGAGAATGCCGTCTAGCCCAACCTCTATGGAAAGAGATATGGAGATTTCTTAAAAATCTGAAAATTGAGCTCCCATTCGATCCAGCTATTCCACTCCTAGGGATATACCCTAAGAACACAAGAATTCAATACAAAAACCCCTTCCTCACACCTATATTTATTGCAGCACTATTCACAATAGCAAGGCTCTGGAA
>PVKC010024446.1:0-16862 GCA_004027635.1 Crocidura indochinensis | reverse complement strand
GCAGAGAACGAAGAGCAAGTTGCCTGGGCCCTCACCAAGTTTCCTTGCCTTCAGCTTCAGCCTCAGGTAAGAGTTCCCAGCTTCTCGGTGCAGTGTCATCAACCAGCCACAGCAGCTTAAGTGCAGTGATGAGCACTGGGTGTCAAGGAGGATATGCATCAGACAAAATGTCTCAAAGCTGCACTCCAGTGAACAGGAATTTTTCTTGGATTGTATTCATACCCAAGATTTTTCATGTCTTGAGCAAGTTTTTCTTCTGTCTTCATTCACTGCTGTTGGGTTTAATTGCTACCTAGTTTAGCTGTCTGTTCTTAAATAATAATTTTGTGGCCACACCTGGTGGTGCTCAGGGATTGGCTTGACTCTGTGCTTGGGTTGGCAGAGATGGAACTCAGTTGCCCTCCTCACTGGACATTGACTCTGGCTTCATATGTGCTTTCTAGGACTTCCTGGTCCTAGATTTTTCTGATGTGGAAAATATCAAGCATATTTTTCTCAAGGCTTAAACAGACTTGAATAAACAGGATATCAAACACTAGTGGGTGGGCTAAGGGGTGTTTAGGATTATTGCTGTTTCAAGATTTTGGGGATCTTTGTTTGCTCATATGATTTTGATTTTTGGGCCACAGCTAGCAATCTTCAGGGGTTGGTCCTGGCTCTATGTTAAGGAATCACTCTTGGTGGACATGGGTTACCATATAAAATGCTAGTGATGGAACCCGGGTTGCTGTGTGCAGGGTGTTTTATGCACTGTAGGATTATCCAAGAATCCTGCTGCTTTTTGGATTCTTGCTTTATAGTAGAAGCTCTCTAGCTCCCCGACTTTTCTGTTAGGATATTTATTTATTTATTTATTTATTTATTTATTTATTTATTTATTTATTTATTTAGTACTACAGGGGTGGCGAACAAGCTCAACTCAAAGAGCCAAAATTTTTTGTTTTGTTTTTTTGTTTTGTTTTTTTTGTTTTTGGGTCACACCCGCCAGTGTTCAGGGGTTACTCCTGGCTCCATGCTCAGAAATTGCTCCTGGCAGGCACGGGGGACCATATGGGGCACCGGGATTCGAACCGATGATCTTTTGCATGAAAGGCAAACGCCTTACCTCCATGCTATCTCCCGGGTCCCAAAGAGCCAAAATTTTAAACTATGAGAGTCAGAGAGCCACACCATGCAGTGACCTGCCAAAACAGACAAACACTCACACAAAAGCTTCTCATTTTAACAATAATCTACTAAACACATAATGCATTTTGCCATTTTGAGTCAGGGTCAGAATCCTGCAGTGATGGTGAGGGTGTGCTGCATCCTCCACACTAAGAACTAATGGCCAGATGTGACCCAACATGTGACACACAGGTCCCCACGCTTGCCGGTCCGTGCAGTTGTTTCTGAGGCATGGGACGGGATGACGTAGCCTGGGGTTGGGACTCTGCGCTCAGAGATCTCTCCTCAGAGGACCTTCCTCATAAGCAGCAGAACAAAATCCAAATTTGGCAAAGAGCCACAGTATACAAAATAATGACAAAAGGCAAAGAGCCACATTCATTTTGGCCTTGTGTTCGCCACCCCTGATATAGTAGTTGGGCTACACCTTGTGGCATTCATGTTATTCCTGAATTTGTGCTTAGAAATGCCTCCTCTCAGGCTTGAGGAACCATATGGGATGTCAAGGATCAAAGCTCGGCCAACTGCATGCAAGGCAAATAAATGCCCTACACACTGTGCTATTGCTTCAGCCTCAGTATTTTTTTGTTTGTTTGTTTTTGGGTCACATCTGGCAGTACTCACGGGTTACTCCTGGCTCTATGCTCAGAAACTGCTCCTGGCAGACTCGGGGGACCACATGGGATGCTGGGATTCAAGCCTCCATCCTTCTGCATGCAAGGCAAATGCCTTATCTCCATGCTATCTCCCCAGCCCCAGCCTCGGTATTTTTTTAATTAAAACTTTTTTATTAGAGGTTCATTCCATATTTGAGATTGTTTAGCTCTGTAATAATGCTCATATTCATTCAGATACGTTGAAGGTCTAATTTTATACCTTCCTGGATTGAATTCTAGAAGCAATTGGAATACAAAAAAAAAGCAATGAGAGGTGGTTTCCAGATTCAAAATTTGAGGTGATTTTAGATGGAAGTAATACTTATGAATTCCCTTGGAATTTTGTCTGTTTATATATACTCTGTATGTACCTTAACATATACCACATACATACCAACATATACAACTAAAGGAGATGGATTATTTGGTAAGCAATCTGTTTTGCCAGGGATGTGTCTGCAAATCTATGTTATGTTCTATTACACAAACTTGTGTGTGAAGTCTGACTTCAGTTCAGATTAGTGAGCTTAAAGTTGGTAGTATTGTATTAGTTCCTGCAGTTTCCAGTTTCCTCTAAGTGCTGAGGCAGCCTTCCTCTATGAATCTCTTTCTAATATTTATATACCACATCAGAGAGAGATCCAATTAGCATGGGTCAGAGAGAAGAATCTGGAGATGTCCAAGAAATGCCTGTCAGGGGCATCTGATAATAAGGCTGTTTATGTCAGGGGCATCTGATAATAAGGCTTTTTTTAATCTCTTGTTACCCGTGAGGCCAGGGCGCATGCATCAATGCTCATTCGGTGCCAAGCACGCACATCACCACCTTCTTTATTGAAGCCTTGCAGAGCTTTTTACTGAAGCTTTATCAAGTACTTCTGGCCGTGGCAGAGCTGGCATCAGACTCTGTATGTTCCTAGAAGGGAAACTCTGGGTAATAGATGCCCATTCCTGCGGTGCTCTCATCCCCACTCTCCCACTCCATGGCTGTAGCGCAGGAACAGTATCCGCATCCCACCCATATGGAAGAGTGTCTCATGCCTTTCTCGCTCCCTAGAATTGGGTGGTCAGGGTGCGATTGCCCCTTTCACTTGGTCTAGAGAAGGTGCTACTTCCTTTCTCCAAACAGGTTCCACGGCTCGGTGGTGCAGGCATGACAGGAGCTGGCTTGTCCCAGGTACTCTTGGAACAACTGCAGCGATTTGACCCCTCGGCCGCGCCACTCCAGGACTCAGACAGCCAGTTTCTGCAGGAGGCCAGCTCGGACCAGCTGATCCAGCTGGCAAATATGGACTGTATTGGCTTTTTCATTGCAAAGTTCCTCAAGTGCCAAAGCACAAAGGAGTCTTAGAAAAGAAAATGGCACATACTGAGTGCCTGTATTGGGGTTTTGTCTGTTTGCTCGTGCTTGGTTTTCCAGGCCACATCTGGCTTACACACTCAGGGCTTATTCCCTGCTCTGTGCTTAGGGTTCACACCTGTTGGGACTTGGAGGACTATATAGGGTTTGAACCTGGGTCTGCAAGCACCCTACCAACTGTATTACCACTTTGGCTCTCTTTTGTTTTATTTTTTTTTTAATAATTGTTGGGGCCAGAGCAGTAGTGTAGCAAGTAGGGTGGCCGACTAGGGTTCAATCCCTGACATCCAATATAGTCCAGTATCACTGCCAAGAGTATTCTTGAGTGCAGAGATCAGAGTAATCCCTGACAGCTGGTTGTGACCCCAAAACAGAAACATCCCCCCCAAAAAATTCACCAAACCTCGAATTGTTGCCAATGGCACTGGTGACATGTCTGTAAGGAAACCAAAAGATTTTCTGGAACCTTTTACTGGGATAGGAACAAAGAGGACGTGGTTGTGGATAGTACAATATTTTTATAGTTTGATTTTGGAAGAAGTATGTAGAAGCAGAATGTAAAGAAAAGGACATGCCAATAAATGTATATAATATTTTCATTTGGAGTCTTCTGGTTTGTATTTGCAAAGAATATTAGTGATTTTTAAAGATTTTTTAAGTCAGTGAATCTCACAAAAGGGATAAAGTAAGTAATATATAATTTGGAAAGGCAATGTTTTTTTATTCCTAAGTTCCTAATGGGAAGTATTACCTGCATATTTTAACCAACTTTCTTAATGTTTGGTCAAACAACCCTCTTTCAGATGAAATCTAAAACCTTTGGAAATGATTCTGTGCCATTACTGTTATTTTTTTCCTCATGATTTTAAACAAAGTACCCTGCATTTTTGGTAGCTTTTTTTTTCATCTACCAAAACACATATGAGTTGTTAAAAGATGTGATTGGCGAGAGAAAATTGGCTTCTAACAGTTGGCTGCTGACCCATCACACACACCTGGGTCCTGGAGTTTCTGGTTGAACATAAAATATTTCACAGGAAACAAAGTTCAGCCAGGATAACTATGAGTATGCTAATGACAAAACAAAACAAAAAAAAAAAAGAAAACATGTCCACTTTGTAATCAAGTCTGAATTTAAACAATAATCTGACCAGGCATACCCCAGATTAGTCAGGAGAAGTGACTGCTATTTGAAAGGTTTTAATATCACTTCATGCTACCTGCTTCTTAGGTAGAGCATTAATATACTCCTAGGATAACTTAAAAACTCTCATGATATACTTTGTCAACTTTACATCATCCCCAAATTGCTGGGCAGTGGCCATATCAAGTGGACATTTAAAGGGAACAATTGCCTAATAATTTCTTTCCTCCTATAGGTTTCCCTTGAGATCTTTAAGTGGCCTCCTCTCTGAGGAAGGCTTTCTTGAACATTCTTGTCTAGAGCTACTACTTTTATAGCCCTTTGCACATTCCATCTACTTGACACATAAGCCTCTGCACTCTCCCCTGAATGCTGGGGAAACCCTGGACACAGGGAGCCATCTTTTCTCCATTTCAGTCATCCATAAATGCTTATTTATTGAATGCAGGAATAATTACTTCCGAGTCCTGTAAGATTCAAATATGTGATTGACTTCTCTTCATCCCACATTCTGCTTCCATAGTTCTAGTAGGTATTTGGGTTTTGGGCTATAACTGGCAGTTCTAAGGGGCTACTGCACTTGGGACTTACTCTTGGCGATGCTCTGAGATACTGGTCAACTTCTTGCGAGGCAAGCACCTTATCTGCTGTACAGTCTCTAGTAGGTAATGGACTAAACCAAAAAAGGTTTAACTTGTGCTACTTTTTTCTAGGGTCAAGTGTTCTTCCCAAACTACATGTTTTGGGGCTACATCCAACAGTGTGCCAGACTTCTGGCTTTGAGCATAGGGATCTCTCCTGGTGGTGCTCAGATTGGATGCTAGAAATTAAACTGGTGTCACTTACATTCAAGACATTGCACTGTCTCTGGTTCTTAAATGTGTTTGTTTGTTTTTTTGGGCCACACCTGGCAGCAGTCAGGGTTTACTTCTCCATGCTCAGTAATCGCTCCTGGCAGGCTCAGGAGACCATATGGGATGCCGGAATTCGAGCCAATGATCTGCATGAAAGGCAAAGGCCTTACCTCCATGCTATCTCTCTGTTCCCCTTAAATGTATTTTTAAAATTCACAAGACCCATTATCTCCTCAGTCTCTGAAAAGCCTTTTATATGAAATAAGGATGAAAATGGTGGAAAACCAATCAGCTTAACAGTAAATAATAAATTTAGAGTAACACCAATAAATGCCAAGATGCAACTAATATAGACATTAAAATATTTGCTTATTTAAAACAGTAAGGACAACTAATAATTCAAATTTTTTTCTTTAAATATTTTCAGTGTTTTTTTTCCCTTCAAATAAGCAAATTGGAAAATAACTCATTCAATTTTAAAAGGACACAGAAATTTAAGAGAAAATACAATAAAAATCGGGAAATGTGGAGAAAAATTAATATATTATCTTTACCATTATGTATTAACATAGATAGTTCTGCAAAACAGAAGAGCATTTTAATTCAACAGTGAGAACATTTTACTTCAAAACCCTGTTACCACGTTAGTTTAAATAGCAAAGTGAAGTACAAATAGATAAAAATAGAATTTAGCCATAATGAAACAGCTGGCCCAGAACCTTCTCGTTACCTCTTTATTTCTATCACTGACTCTTGGAGTTTTAATAAGATTAGAGCATTGAGAAGCAGGATGGACACTGACTAGTAGAGGGACAGGGATGAGTAGTTAAATTCTTTTAGGAAAATGAAGTTTCCTTTTTGGTTTTTTTGGATCACACCTGGTAGTGCTCAGGGGTTACTCCTGTCTCTACACTCTAGACTCACTCCTGGCAGCCTCGGGTGACCATATGGGATGCTGGGGATTGAATCGTGTCTGCTACAAAGGCAGATGTTCTATCCATTGTACTATCTCTTTGGCCCCAGAATCTTCCTTTTAAAAGTGAATAGTTCAATTTCAAAATCGGAATCAAGAATTGTTACACATGCACAGTTAAGGTGGGAGAGCTGTACTTATCTCCCTGAAGCCATTTTTAAGTGAATAGAATGAGCTAATTAGGGGCCAAAGGAATAAGCACAGCCTTAGGGTGTTTGCCTTGCATGTGGCCAATCAGGAGGGTCTCAGTTCTATTCCTTGAGTCCTATAAGGTCCCCCAAGCCAGAGGCGATTTCTGAGCATATAACCAGGAGTAATTCCTGAGTGTCACTGGGTGTGGCCCAAAAAACAAAACAAAAAGAAAGTTAAAAAAAGTGTGCTAACTAAAGGACTATCAGTGATTGGCATTGTTCTTATGCTCCACAAGGAATGAATAGAATCAACTAACTTGTTTGTTTGTTTTTGGGCCACACCATTGGTGCTCAGGGATTACTCCTGGCTCTGTGCTCAGGAATCACTCATGGCAGGCCTGGGGGACCATATGGGATGCCGGAAATCAAACCAGGGTTGGCCACGTGCAAGGCAAACACCCTCCTCGCTGTCCTTTTGCGTTGGCCCCTCGAATTGACTAATTTTTAATGTCTTAAATTTGTTTTTGGCAATGTTTGGAACCCAACCAGGGCCTCGCACATTCGAGGCAAATGCTCTACCACCAAGCCCCGTTTCTAGCCGTGTTGAATGTTGGACACTTTCACTTTCAGGTGAATCTTTTCTGAGGTGGCAATCAATACTACTACCAATAAACAGTGCAGAAGCCAGCTCTTTATTTGTTTTCTAGGAATGACTTTTACCCAGGTTTGTTGAACAGTTCAGTGTAGCTGACAGTGATAGTTTAACAGGAATGCAGAGCAGACCATGTTAAAAATGTGGCATTGTCCCAAGTACAGTATGACTAAGACATCCTACATTTAGCAGCACCTTTTTGTAACAGTAACTTAAATAAAGCAGAAGAGAAAGTATAGGAAAAAGTGAAGAGGGCTTGACCAAAAAAAGAAAAAAATTATTAAGAACATGTTCAGAATTTTCTAGACTAACTACAAAATCATGATTGTTCAACTGAGTAGGTGAAGACTAAGCTTTTGCTGTGTGAAAGGATTCGTACATTCCAGAAGTCAGTAAATAGCCCATTAACTGTAGGCTTTTTTCTTCACTTGCAGTTTTGATAGTAACATTTACACATGGGCCTACTGTAGAGTTTTCACAGAGAAATTGCTCATGTCAAATGCCAAATGTCAAAAATGTCAATCCTACGAAATAATAGCTTTAAAGAAACATTCTGACTCAAACTAACTTATTTTTCACAGTCAAGCGAGAAACTTGAGAATCCAGGGATAAAATTTAAAGATCCCATCAGCATGAATCTTTGAAAGGGACTATTGGTAGCAGCAAGTAGTACGGAAGTACCAGTTATTCTTTTAAGAATTTAAATATTCCAAAGTTGATTGAGATAAAATTCTGTGCAGGGAATAATGTAGGTGATGCTTACCATGGAGGAAATTCATCCTAAATATTTTATGAAAGTACTTAATTGGGAATATGCACTTCTAACAAGATGAACATTTTTACACCAAAGCTTTATATGTTATGTTTTTTATATATTTAATTGGGTGCTAATACAATTAACCAGAAATTTTGAGGGAAATGTTTCATATTACTGGATAAAATAACTATAAACTCACTTTGAAAGTTGTCTTGAGGGGAAAGGGGAATGAAAAAGTTCAAAGTGACATGATTTTATGAAGGCTCAAGAATATTTGGCAAGAGCTTGGAATAATCCAGCAAAACAAACAGCTTACCTTTTTTAAAACAAAACAAAATCTAATGTATACATCTGGAGCTAGGTAACTAGGCATTCTTGAGGGACAAACTTCAAGTGTTAGTACTTGCACGTTAATACTGTCTTACCCGTACAGTTATAACTGGACAAAGCTGCGCATGTTAAGAGACACAGGGACAGTTCAGTCTCGGAATCACATGGTGAGCGCCTCTCAGCGGGACAACTGAGACAGGTAGCTGGGCTCTTTTCAAGTCCCCTTCAGAGCAGATGGAGGAAGAGATATCTTAACATTTTACCAACTTTCTCTCCCCCTTACCCTCTGATGACTTCTGAGGAGCAGAAACTTTGGTTCTAAGAAGCACTTCTGAGAGCTGACAGAACATAGGGAGTGGATGACATGTGGAAGAGTGACAACCGGAGTGATATTATGTTTAGGGAAGGAAGTGGGAGATGCTAAAATAATTTATCCCCCCGCCCCCAGAATAATCTTACAAGCCTTGTAAACATGTCTCACGAAACAAATACCTCGAACACACACACAAAGATTGCACATTTCCAGTGGAACACTTATAACTGACGGTCACCTGCACTTTGATGCTAGAGACAGACAGTAGGAGCCAACAGGAAGAAGGCTCCCCTTCAGCATCAAGCATCTTCATGCCCCTGCCGGCTCAGGCCATCACTGGACCAACAGGTAAGTGCAGTGCCAGGTAGGTCCAATTCTTCTTGGTCTTGTTCCTTTATCAGCTCAGGGAAGGTTGAGACACATCCCACCTGTCTGCTCCTGTGACCTTAGCCACTATTTACTAAGTGTTGTTCACAATTAGGGTGAAACGGCACAGGGAGAACAGCCTTTGGAGTTTGGTTGGTAGTTGCCATGATATATGGTCAAAAAAGACTTTCAGGGGATGGGAAAACATTAGAAATCAACCGTTTTCAAATCAAGCAATCACGAGTATTTACAGTATGTACAATCTTCCTGCTTGGATGGGCCTAGGTATCTAGGTGATGTTCTTACAAATTTCCTGAAATGGGGCCATTTCTAGTCCCTGTAATTCAAAGAAACTGCTGACTTGGCATTAAGACTAAAATAGTGTGATAAAACTGATATGTGTGTGTATATATATATATAATATATAATTATAAGAAGGTGTTTGCAGAAATAACATTTACAAACTGTCTATACAGTACACAGTACTAGTACATAGAAAATAGATTCTAACTTTATGATCCCCTTTGTGTAAGGCAAGACTGAATCTGTCCCCAAATTCAGTCAGCCAGAGGCACAAGCAACAGTGTCCATGGATGAATAAATATGCAAATCACTCTTTTGTCTAGGCTGAATCTGGCTTGCTGGACATGTCTAGGACATTTCTGAGAACACTTCTGCCACCTGGATGGCAACAGATATTTTTGTTCGAGTGGCAGCTGTACCAAAGAGTTTCTGGAAAGTCCAGCAGGACCAGAGGATCGCAGCTGCCCCAGGCAAATTCATAGAGCACTTCCCAAAGAAAACAAAGTATATTAATACTCTATTTCATGCTATTGCTAGTCAAGCAACAGCAGTACAAAATATACAAGAGACATCACGTAGGATTGCAATGTGGACCCCAAAGGATGAGTTTGGGGGTGTTATACAAGACTTAAAAAACAAAACACACACGCACTCACAAGGGCATGAGTCACTGGCGGACGTAAACATCCCTGCCCCACTCCCCTGCCTCGTTCCGTTTCCTGGCAGTCCCTTCTCCCTCCTTGTCACAGTAGCGATCCTTGGATTTGTGGTGGCTGCGCTGTCGGTTGCACTCGTTGTGGTCCTGCTCTCGATCCCTGGCCCGGTACCGAGCCTCCCTGTGTCTGTGATCACTGCTACCGTGGTGGTGCTCACGGTGCGGGGCATAGTGGTCCACATGATCATGGGGGTAATCTTCCTGGGGTTCCACATAGGCAGAGTCTCGACTCTCCTGGGTCTCTGAGTCAAATGTCTCCTGCCTGGAGAGGCCACGGCTGGCACCGCTGCGATGGTTGTGCTGGGCTGAGTGGCGGTGCTGGGACTTCCTGACAGGCTCTGGGCAGGGCTCTTCTTCTGCATGGGATGCAGAACGGGCCACCGTGGAGCGTTCAGTCCGCAGGTCACCTTGGGGACCCTGGTGGGTGATGGGGGAGGCAGGGGCCAGAATTAGAGAAGAAGAAAAAATGGTTAGCATCCAAATTCAGTCTAACACTAAAATGAGATCTAATCTAGCTTGTCCTCGTGTCCTAAATTAGTGTCCAACAGCACTTTTTGTTGTTTGTTTTGAGGCCATACCCAGCAATGTTTTGGTTACTCCTGGCACTGAATGACCTACCAGGGGTCATTCCTGGTAGTGCATGGGGGACCATAAGGGATGAATGCCGGGGAACAAACCTGTAAGGCAAACGGTCTGCTGTACTGTTGTTCTGACCCCTCCAGTGGCAATTTTTACTGGAATTTTTATACCTTACTTTATTACATGTTCATTTATAATGCACAGACTAGTGAAATGGGAGGTTTCTTTTATTTCTGTTAATGTGATTCACATAGAGTTTTCCTATCTAGCCAAAGAACAGTGCCCCTTGGAGATTTTTCTACAGGTGGGTGTCAGCCTCACCTTCAACTTTCCAACTGTGTCCACTTTCCAACTGTGTCCCCCACCCCCATGTTTGTCTACCCTGGCCAGTTGTCCCCAGTGGAGAAACACTGTCTAAAAGCATCTAGTGAGTTTTAAAGTCCCTATGTATGCCTGTAACTGCTTTTCTCATAGCTATAAAAAATGCTGAAGGGTTTGTTTTTGGTCCATACCTGATGGTGCTCAGGGGGTTACTCCTGGTTCTGCTCATTTGCTATTCCTGGTGGTGGTCAGAAGACATTATGGGATGCTGGGGATCTAACCCTGGTTGGTCGCATGCAAGGTAAATGCCCTCACCACTATATTATTATTCCAGCCCCATGATGAAGGTTTTTGAAAGACTCAATGTTGGTGTCAGGGTGAATAGAGTTCTTTACTAAAACAAACCCTTCTGGGTTCTCAGGCTGGACCCTACATTGTGGCACAAAGAACCAAAAAGCACTCCCTTACCTGGGAATTAGAGGCGCGAGTGGGGCTGACAGGCAAAGTGGATGTGGCTAGAGTCCGGTTGAGAAGCGGGTTGGAGAGGTTGCTGCTCGGAGGGTGGGTGGCCTTCCAGTAGGCCTCCATGTAGTCGGCCAGGTGTTCGCAGGCATCCTCCAGCTGGTTCTCGTCCAGGATCACGTCAAACAACTCCTGCAGAGGCAAACGGGAACAACCTCACATTGAGTTTCCCAACTGTGTCATGGAAGGAGGAAGGCCTTGGGAGTTTCCTGTGCAGCCTTTTCTTCACATTGTCTCTGTCTACCGCAGATCACAGTAGAGCAATAAAAATAAAGCAGCAATAAAAGGTGACCAGGCAGAAGCATAGGTTGTGGCAAGAAAGAGACATAAATAAGGACATCTCAAGAGTCCTGAAAATAGCTTCATCATGGAGACTGATGAGGCTGGATAAGACCATGAAATCTAGCAGAAACCAAAGTCAATGTTTTGACATAGTCCAAAGTTTCAAACTCTTCTGTTTATCACAGTTCAGTTTAAACTTCAGCTGCAGAAACACCTGCCTTTGAGACACACAGCTAGAAGTAATCTCCAGACCCAGAGCTTGGTATGTCAAATGTGAACTGGATGGAATTAGACCTTGGGCTTGAATGTACTCTTTCTACAGAGTCTCATCTCAATTTCTCAATTATTAAGAGCTGGCAGCTTACTCTTTATGATTATAGGGGAATAATAAAACAGTCTTGTTTCCCCTAGGATACTAATTAGCCGGCAGTGTCACTGCCACAAGCCTTATGTTTGCAGAAGTTCCTAGCCTTGGAGGAGGATCTGCCTTCTATGCTTTCTATGCCTTCCACTGAGCCATCTCTTTTTGGCTCCTTAACCCCATTTTTTGGAGCAATACCTATTTAGTGTCTGTTTTACAAAACAGTTTTGCAAGTCCTTTAACCTCAGTACTATCTCTAGCCCCAACTTGAATTTTTTTAAAGTCTCCTAAATCCATAAAGTTCATTGAGGAAAACATAGGAAGTATACTCCAAGACTTAGATCTCAAAGTCTTTGATGATAGAATGTCAATGGCAAGGATTATAAAATCAAATCTGAATAAATGGGACTGCAATCAAACTAAAAAGTTTTTGTATGGCAAAAGAAACGGGCTAAAACCAGAAGACAGCTAACTGAGTGGGAGAAAATTTTTGCACTCAACACATCAGATAAAGGATTGATATCTAGGATACACAAAGTATTCATAAAGGTTAATTCCACAAAACTTAAAATGCCCACAAAAAATGGGGAGAGAAAAATGAAGACACTTCTCTGAGGAAGACCAACAGATAGCCAACGGGCATATGAAAAATTGCTCATCACTTATCGTCAGGGAAATTGGAATCAAGACAACAGTGAGGAATCATCTTAATCCAGTGAGGATGGCACATTTTAAAAATACTATAAACAATCTCTATTGATGGCACTGTGGTGGAAAGAAACTCTTATCCACTACTGGTGGGAATGCTGTCTGGTTCAACCCCTATGGAAAATGATTTAGAGAATTCTCACTAGACTCAAAATTAAGCAACCCAGCAATCTTTTGAGTAGCTATCCCCAGGACAGAAAACATCCGAAAAGATGTATACACACCACCTTTCATTGTGGCACAGTACATCAACCTAGATGTCCAACAACAGATGAGTGGACCCTGAAGATTTGGTACATATATACAATAGAATACTATATAGCTATAAGGAATGGTGCAACAACGCAATTTGCTACAACATGGGCGAAACTGGAAGATATATTAAAGGAAGTTAACCAGAAGGAGAAAGATGAATACAAAACAGTATCACTTATAGGTGGTATTTAGAATAACTGCAGAAAGAAATGCAGTGATTTAAGTAGATTTATCTCAAACAACCTTGGCCCCAGAGTATAGCAAGAAAAAGGAAATAAGTTGAGTGGAGGAAGAAAAAATAAAAATATGAAAGCATGGGGGCCAGGAGTCAAGTGGTCTCACATGCATTGGTGGTGTTAAAAAAGGACAGAACTAAATATCCTAGCTAAGGCAACAACTATGGAATAAAGAGGCCCAAACTTTAATGATCAAAATTTAAATGGGCCTGCTATACTGGCAGGCAGAGGGCCTGGGGTGGTGCTATGGGATGCACTTGGGGAACATTGGTGAAGGGAGGTCAATACTAGTGATGACATTGGCCTTGATTCACTGTATGTCTGAAACCCAACTATTGAAGGACTTTGTAAATCACAGTGGTTTCAATAAAATTAAATAAAAATGTTTTTAAAAGTCTGATCTCTTGGAAAGATTCTTATGAAGATGAAGTACTCACAGGAGGACACTGAGCCAGTTTATCAGCCGCAACCATCTGGACGTTGAGGTGTTTAGCTTGAGATTTCCCTCGTGATTTTATTAGCCGTTGTAAAACCTTTGAAAGATAAACATATAAAACAGGACTATATACACTTGAGTAATCTTTTAAGACTTACAGCAACAACAACAAAAAAAACCCCACATGGTTTAAAGCACCATGATTTATAACACTGTTACAGTAAGGTTACATGCATACACTGTTCCACTGCCTCACACTGTCCAGCAGGTGTCCACTTCCCCATTGTTATCTCAGAGTCCCCATCACTCCTTAGGTCTCAGGTTTTCAGTATTTGTATTTTTTTTTAACTCAGCACTGATCACTTATAACAAATTTAGTCTGTTAAATATAATGTGTAAGATTGGGTCAGAGTGATAAGACAGCAGGTAGGCTGTTTGCCTTATATCCAACTCAGTCCACCAATAATGATTCCTGAGTAGAGAGCCATGAGTAACTCCTGAGAACCACTGGGTGTAATCCCCCCAAAACAAAACAAAAAATATAATGCATAAGATTATCTGCAAAATTCACATGTATCTCATTTACAAGGTTTAAAAATAACTAGAATGGAGTTTGCTCAAGGCCAGGACTTACAAAGCTTTTTGTTTCATGTAATCATATCAAAGAACTTTTTCTTACATTAAATTCCAGTGTTTTACTTTGAAACTTGTATGGGGATTTTTTGGGGGGGAGAAGGGAGGCAGCACTCAGATTATTCCTGGCTCTGTGCTCAGAAATTACTCCTGGCAGGCTCTGTGGACCATATGTGATGCCAGGTCAGCCATTTGCAAGGCAAATGCCCTCCCAGCTTGACACTGAATGGATATTTTTATCTGTGGATTAATCTGTAACATTTATCAGTTGCTCGGGGAATAATAATTCAGTGAGTTTTTCAGTTCATCCAAATGTTGACACATCTCCATATGCAACATTAGAAACGTATTTGTTTATCAATCTAATAGGAAAGACTGTTGGGAAATTCGGATTTCCTGTGATTCTAAGTTTTTTTTTTGTTTTTTTTTTTTGGTTTTTGGGCCACACTTGGTGACACTCAGTGGTTACTCCTGGCTATTCGCTCAGAAGTTGCTCCTGGCAGGCACGGGGGACCATATGGGGAACCGGGGGATCTAACCGCGGTCTGTCCTAGGTTAGCACAAGGCAAGGCAGGTACCTTACCTACAGCGCCACCGCCCGGCCCCCGTTTCTAAGTTTTCTTTAAGAGTTTGAGTTTTGTTATTGGCAATAAATTGTATTTGTTGTTTTCCTTGAAGTGATAGACTCGATGTTCAAGAAAATCTGTACAGGGGCCCGGAAGATAGCATGGAGGTAAGGCGTTTGCCTTTCATGCAAAAGGTCATCGGTTCAAATCCCGGTGCCCCATATGGTCCCCCGTGCCTGCCAGGAGCAATTTCTGAGCATGGAGCCAGGAGTAACCCCTTGAGCACTGCCGGGTGTGACCCAAAAGCCAAAAAAAAAAAAAAAAAGAAAATCTGTACAATGCAAATAAATTCAAATAGTCACACTAGTACTTGTCTTTGAGATAACTTAATATTTCAGCATTAAAGCACGTCACTACTTCCTTCACACTATAAAGTGAAATTGGCTGGTGGTTTGGGGGATTCCATGTGCCTGATAGAAAAGAAAATAGTAATCTGTAGTAGAGTGGGACCCAGTCTTGATTCATTAACTCTAACACTCAGCAGTTTGACCCATTCTCAGTGCGAAGGTTCAAACAACGAAAAACAAGGTCTTGGCTTTGGCCTAAAAGACACTCTGGAAGTCTCCTGGACCACAGTTTGGGATCTGCTCTAAGTCATTTAACTAATCTTGCTTAACTTAAAAAGAACCGTAAAAATTCTTGACAATCAGCCCTACAAGATACTCCTTTCACTGCAAAACAGAATAGAGACGTGCTTGATTCAAGTTTGGTTTGAGGGCCAAAGGAGCGATTAAGTCCCACCTACCTTTGGAGAGGAGATCTTCACATACACTATAATTGGGGCCAGTGAGGTTTTACTGAGTTGAGCTGGATGATTAATCGTGTCTGCATCAAGGACAACCAATTGCAGTGTTCTTGCAAGTTCAAAAATCCTTTCAATTTCACTCTGGACTTCCGCTGCAAAACATTAAGAAGAATTTGATGATTATTTTTAAGCTGCATTGAGATCTTTCTTCAGCAGGAATGTAAGTCCACTGGCCATTATCAGTTCGAGGCTTGCAGACAGCAGAGGGGGATCGCTTGGGAAAGTCTATCCCTCTATACCACCGCAGGATTTAGGAATCCCAATCCAGCAGCTATAAAAGATACTTCCAAGGTAGCATTTTATCTGGGTGAGTTACAATGATTTTTTGCTGCAGATCTTCAAATGTTTTATTACAAGGGAAAAAGAAGATTAGAACTTTTATGAGCCTCTGTATCACTATTTAATATACAAGGATTGGGGCCAGAGCGATGGCACAGTGGTAGGCGTTTGCTTTGCACGGCTGACCCAGCCGTGTGCAAAGCAAACGCCTTACCCAGGACAGACTGTGGTTCAATTCCCAGCATCTCATATGGTTCCCAAGCCAGGAGCAATTTCTGAGCACAGAGTCAGGAGTTTACCCCTGAGCATCACTGGGTGCGGCCCAAAAACAAAAAATAAAAATAAATATACAAGGAGGTACTGTATTTGAGGGATACACATTTAGAGATGAACTTAAAGCTTTACTCTCTTCAGGTTTCTTTTTCTTTTGGTGGTAAATTTCCACACCTGGAGGTGCTCAGGGCTTACCTCTAGCTCTGCTCAGGAATAGCTTCTAGTGGGCTTGTAGACCTTATAGGATGCTGGGGATTAAACCCAAATCAGCAGTATGCAAGGCAAAGGCCCTACTTGCCATGCTATTTTATTGTTCTGGCTCTTTGGAGGTGTTTTTTTTTTTTTAATTTAATTTTATTTTATTTTACCAGTTTCAAAAAATCTACAGAAAGACTTTTTGCCAGTCAAATTCTATGCTGGACTTTTCATCCTTTTTTTTTTGTGGGGGGGGGGCCACACTCAGCGGTGCTCAGGGATTACTCCTGGCTGTCTGCTCAGAAATAGCTCCTGGCAGGCATGGGGGACCATATGGGACACCGGGATTCGAACCAACCATCTTTGGTCCTGGATCGGCTGCTTGCAAGGTAAATATTGCTGTGCTATCTCTCTGGCCCCTACTTTTCATCCTTTTGTAAAAGATAACAATTGCTGCAAGTGATCTATTACTTTTGAAGTATTCTCAAAATTAATTTGTATTATATGTATTAATTTGTATATATGCAAGGGAAAAATGCTTTCATAATAACTCCCTGTATTTACTGCCACCTTACTAGAACTTGGATGCATTGATGTTTTGCCTAATAAATGATTTATAAACAAAAAAAA
>PVKC010024445.1:0-16894 GCA_004027635.1 Crocidura indochinensis | reverse complement strand
TTGAAAAGCTGATTATAAAGACTTATTTGGTGATGAAACTATTACTAGTTGTACAATCAACTCTCCCAAGTAGAGTAAAATAATACTTCTCAACTGGTGACCTACCTCTGGTTGCTCCATAAAAGTAATGATGTTCAATGGTTAAATAAATATGTTCATGGGTTAAAATCTTGATTCTACTCCTCATCAGTTTTTAAACAAGAAAGTTATTTAACTTCTCAAGCTTAGTTGACTAACAGTAATAATAGGAGTTACACCATCTATGTAATCTAATTACCTAGGCAGGGGTCCTCAAACTTTTTAAACAGGGGGCCAGTTCACTGTCCCTCAGATCGTTGGAGGCCGGACTATAGTAAAAACAAACTACGAACAAATTCCTATGCACACTGCATATATCTTATTTTTAAGTGAAGAAACAAAATGGGAACAAATACAGTAAGTTGCCCACAGGCCATAGTTTGAGGACCACTGATCCTAGAGGATAATACAAAGAAATATAGTTAAATTTCATCAACGTTTTTATCATGCTATTATTACTACTTCAATCTATCTGTATTTGATAGTGTTTCTTTCGTACTTCTTAAATTACATCTCTGGAATCTTAAACTTGAATTTGCTTGGGTTGATTCTGCATTTGATGATTTACCATCAAATTTGATGATTTGATGGTTCTCCTGACCTTATGCTTAATCATTTTTAATATACTAAACATTTAGAAGTGGCTAAAGTCCTTATGGTTCATGCTATCGACTGCCTACACAAATGTTTTATTAACATTTTCATAATTTATATAACAATATTTACTATATTCTAACAATGTTCCAACAGGAATTCTCCAGATAATAGGTACTCAGTAGAATCATTTTGACAAAGTTGTGTCATCATGTATAATTAGGTCATTCTAAAGAATGATACTAAAATAGGACATCAGTTGTCATCTATTCCTTGGTCAGAGTTTAGAGGTCAAAAAGATTATCATCTAGCAAATGTCTCTACTGGAGAGTAGAGCACACATATACAAAATGTATATAGAGAGTATTAACAGAAAACAAAAAAATGAGTGTAAGGAGTCCATGCAAATATATCGTGGTCGCTGGGAAAGGTTTCTCAAAATGACCTTCAATAGCAGCACTTGAGATAACTACAATAACATCTATTTATTTGTCTCAATACCATACTTTTGTATATGGTGCCTTTCACTTTGCTTTATGACTCACAAACATTATATCCTAAAATCCATGGATCTGGAATAGTATAATAAAGAGCAGTATTTAGTGTGACTATTGCCTAGAACTTTAGAGTTAGACCATTGTAACCAGAATTTCTATTGTGTTGCAATTTGTGTTCTCTAGAATTTCACACTGGGAGGTGTTGAGGAAGAGAATGGGCTGAGGGAAACGATGACCTATAAGTAGGTCCAACATGCCTCAGTTAATTACCCCGGATATTTAGTCCACAAAATTAGGTATGCTGGCTGTTTATTATTCTACCTTTGTTCGATGTAGACTACTTTGGGGAATGCAAACCTTAAGCCTGAAAGCTGTAAAAGACCTGCTTTTCTAGCTTTTAAGCAATAAGACCTGTCTTGGACATCCAGGCAGCAAATTTTTTTGGGGGGAGGGGTAGTACTTCGGATTACATACTTTCAGTTTTGTGGATTCTGTGGTTCAGATCTATAGATAGACAACATCTCTACCCACAATATATCTGAGGACCCTGACTTTTACTCTTGTCCCTATTTTTTTCTTTACTTCTCCCCTTATAACTCAGTTTTACTATTTTTTTTTGCTGTTTGGGTCACACCCCGGTGATGCTCAGGTGTTACTCCTGGCTATGTGCTCAGAAATCGCTACTGGCTTGGGGGACCATATGGCATGCCAGGGATCGAACCACTGTCTGTCCTAGGTTAGCACGTGCCAGACAAACACCCTACCACTTACGCCACTGCTCCAGGCCCTCAATTTTACTTTTCTTGTGTATGGTTACAGAGCAGAAATTTCTGTAATATATTGACAAATATTTAAAAAAACAAATAGTTACAATTTTAGACTAATACTGCTATTACAATATATCCTGTGAGAATTTTATTAGTAAAAGATGATGTATAACATGTTGAAGTCTAAACCAATTTGCTGGCTTACTATAAAATTTGAGGTTTCTTGAAATACTTTCTTATTGCATATATCTGCAGATTCATCTTTAAAATATATATCATTTATGAATGATGATCTCTCAGATATGACCACTTTATTAAACCTTAATTTTTCACTTATATCTTTCACAATCATCACTTACATTTTTAAAGTGGAGGTGTTTCTGAAATAGAGATAGAAATCCAAGTTATACGTGTGCTTTTCTGTTTTCCTTTTCACAATTCTATAACAGAATCACAAATATTCATCTATCCATGCCAACGTTTCAATGTAGAATGTAACTGCAACTATGGAAGAATTATTTTTACATTCTTTACAGTCAAACAGCAAATTCTGCCAAGTTTGACGTATTAAATAATTGCAGTAGGATAAGCAAGAACATTTTGAGTCTTTCCTCACATTTGTTTACAAAGATTACTTTAAAAGAATTGACATACTAGAAGGCATAGAGGGACTTTTATAGCATTATGCTTGTTTGTTTCAGAACTTTTCAATACTTTTTGACTGTCTCAATACCCAGACATACAAACATATAGAGTGTTCCAATTATTCATGTACAAATTAAGCATTGTTCCTTTACATTAGTGCCTCCTTGGATGGGATAAGAACTCGTGAGCTTCTTAAGCCACAAGATCCAGAGGCCCTTAAGGCTTCTTATTTTATATTTAAAGTATGGAGCGATCATGCAAATGGATAAAGAATGCTTTGCTATTTTCGTGATAGAGAAGAACTTTCACATCAATACAGTTAAGAATTCTTCAGCTGCTTGTTATCTATAGTTTCTTCATTGTTTCATGCCATTGTCCTTAAGCCACTTATTAGCCAGGTTGTTTTTAGTATAAATTTAATAACTTAATCCATCTTAGTTTAATTCCCATAGATTACTTTTGCAAAGAATGTCATTATTCTCTTTAAGCTTTTCCAAACACTCCTGGGAATTTTTTGAGTATAGGACATTCTTACTACAAAGTTACATTAATATGTTTAATTAAGAGAAAGTATTACATAAACTTATATAATTGCTTTCCTTGGTGCTGCATCTATTAACTGATATGGTCTTCTGCATAGTACCACATTGAATGTCCTGGCTATATTCCTTCACATGGCTTAAATTTAGACCAATGTTGATTACAATCTGTCTTTTTGATCCATTTGCAAAATATATATTGACTTAGACTTAGAGTATCACATAAATTCCTACCCAATCACAAGAATAGAATTCTTTGTGACCATAACCTTAAACCCTTAAAGGATCACAAAAAAAAAATAGCTGTCCAGAATTCTCAGGTATCAGTTTCTGTACATTTAAATGATAATGTTTTAGTTATTGATTTACAAAAATCTGTCAATTGTCTTTAGAAACTCACCAAATCAATTAGGATGAATTATTAAAATCTATCTGTATGCTCCATTCCATTCCCACCCACAAAGAATCATGATTTCTTATAGATATCCCTTAGAATATGCTTCATAATAATATCCTATGATGATCCTGGGCATATAAAACTTTAAAGTCATTGAGTATTTTACATACTTCCAGTTTATGATGTATCACACTGTAATGTAAAGAGACCCTAGAGGCATCTGTTCATCATGAATTTACCAGTGGACATTTTGAATAATTCTTGTCTAAAATTTATATATGTGTTTATATTTGTGCTTATATATAGACTGCATGCACACACACATCCACTGTAGCACAAAGCCTCAAAAGCACAAAAATTTGCACCACATTCATGTAAATATATATATATATATATTTATACAGGGTAAATAATGTTTCACCTTCTGAGACAGAATCTATCACTTGGAATTGGGCTTATTATTCAGTCTTAATGAATAATTAGAAGCAAAAGGTACATAGAACTCTAAGTTCATAAATCGAGTTATATATGACTATCCAAATTGATTTTTCATAATACATACAAAACAGGAGAAGAGAAGATTTAAAAAATTGTAATGAAGAACTAAGGAATAAAAAGTAAAACTAACCCAAACTTAATAAAATCAAAATAAGCAAGAATCTTACTCAAAATGACCTAGAAAACCAAATTATAAAACAAACAATGTTAATGCAAACAAAAATAGCCAATAAGATTAATAACAAATAATGAAATAGCACACAAATTCATTTCAGATAGTTATGTCATATGATAATCCAATGAGGAAAATTACAACTGGCTCCTTCCCTCTTCTTTATCTCAAAACATTTGGGAGTGTGTAATTATCTCCTATTTTTTTATACTGTCTATACTCAGTTTTCTAGTATTCTCACATATCTTTAAGACTCATATCTATTTCATAGCCTTAAGTCTAAAAGTCACTTAACCATAATTTAGTAACAATATAACAAGGATGTTTATTGCAATGTTTAAAATAAAACATTTACTTCACTTTCATAAACAGAACAACTGAGATGTCATTAGTGCTTAAAGCTAAAAGGGAATTCCAAGAAAAAAATTTCTACTTGCTTGATAACTTAGTCATTAGTCTAATTTATTTCTCTTTTCTAGACTAAGTATGAATCCTTAATTATATTGGGTCTATAGAAATCTGAAATATTTTGTCAATTATTTCTCAGCAGATTGAAATAGAAATTTCAAATATAGTCTAAGATTTCTCAGTGAAGAGCCCACAGCATATATTATGTGGCAGCTCCTTTTCTAATATGAATGATACAGGGGGGTGTTGGTTTTTCATGTGTCATAGCCAACTACTTAAGGTTCAGTAGCAAGTCATGTCTTAAAATGATCACATAGGAGGTGTCCAGGAGATAAACTGACTGATGAGATTTAGACATTCAGAAGGCAGCAACGTGAATTATCTGCCCGCAAGTCTTTTCATGTGAGACATAATAACATCATTCCAGAAAATGGTTTTCATGACCTCTTACTTATAGGATATGTAGGAATTATCTGCATGAAGGCATTGAAAACAAGTTTGATATGGAGGCCCAGGCTTGATTCTAACATCAGACATGATAAAGACAAGTAATACATGATGAGATATCTAATAAAATACTTTAAAGGCACCTAATTTTCATGCAAAGTAATACAAAAATGTTCTAAGATTTTAAAAAATTAGGCTCAATAGGTTTCTATATGATTCTAAACTCCATGAAAAAAATTTAGTTATGTGATAGTTTATAGTGCAATATTTGCTTACATTTAAATAAATATTGCATATATTGCTAAGCTCTAAAATTTAAAAAATCATAGCCAAATGCTTTATAATGTTTTATAACTTCAAATAAAAAGGTAAGAGTGAAAAATATTTGCAGTTAAAATACCAAAAAAACATTGTAGAAAATTTGAACTTTTTTCTTCTTTCCTTCTTATTTTCATCCTTTTTGTTCTATCATATTATTTCCAATATTAATTAAAAATTTTTATTCCAGTGTTTATATATTTATTATAGACTAGCTGTGTTCATAAAGACATATTTTGACTATCAAATTTTGCGGAGTTCTTGTTTCAAGGGTACTAAACAAATTTGCATGGAAAAGAGAATCTTGTAGGAAAATTAAAGAATTATTCTAGATGGAAGGATTGATACAAATTAGTCATGTAGAAAAATTGGTATAGATTGTTCTTGAATAAAAGTCTTCATAAAAGAGACACAGACATATAAAAGAATATATTCTCAAGAAACTGTGAAAGTGATAGGCCTGTTTCTTAGTATTACTACTATGGTAAGGATCAATTTGGATAATCTATGATATTTACTTAGTTGGTCAAACTTGCATTGAATGTGCATAGATGCAATTATTCCTCAAATTTGGATAGATCATATCCAGTCAATTGAAAGATTGTTATTATTATTATTATTTATTAACAGGAGGTGAGGTCGAGGGTAGAGGAGAGATTTTGAGCCACATCAGTTGGTGCTCATGTCTATTCTTGGCTCTGTGCTCAGGATTACTCCTGAAGTTGCTCAGAAAACTATATGTGGTACTGGTCTAACCCAAGTTGATTGCCTGCAAGGCAAAGTTCTTACCTACTATGTTCTCTCTGGGTCCTCAGTTAAAGTCTTGAAGAGGAACAACTGAGGTTTCCTGGAGAAGACAGGAGGTTTAAAATTGTAACATAAGACAATGATAGGGCAATACTTTTTGCCTTTCTACCCTACAATTCAATGTGATGGTCTACTCTTACAATTTTTAAACATGGCAGTATTTATAATCACATAAACATTCCTGTACCCAACTATCACCTCAACCTCATTTTTTCTTTCTCTACTCTTGATCCATTTTTCTCTGAAAATGCTTGTTTGGTATGAACATCATCAAAACAAACACTATATATTGTCCTAGATCTTATATTTACTATTCATTGTAACCATATGAGTAAGGTAAATACTCACAGAAAGTAAAAGTTATCTGGAAATCAAACAATCAGCTCGCGACTGACCCAGGATGAACCACGGTTCGATCCCCGAGTGTCCTAGATGGTCCTCCAAGCAAGGAGCGATTTCTGAGCAAGTAGCCAGCAGTAATCCCCGAGTGTCACCGGGTGTAGCCCAAAGACCAAAAACCAAAAAAAAAAAAAAAAAAAAAAAAAAAAAAAAAAAAAAAAAAAAAAAAAAAAAAAAAAAAAAAAAAAAAAAAAAAAAGGATGTTCAAGGAGATAGAAAAATTGTAAGTTAGTAAATTATAAAATCATAAAATTTTATGAAACTTATAAATAGGGTATAGGCATTAAAAGTGACACGTTCTCCTGTCTCTACTTACACCCTTGTTATGTGCTTCTATTCATTATAACTTTTAATCAGTTTTTCTTTTCTGTTTTTCTCTGCTTCTTCATATAACCAAATCTCCATTAAAATATTATCTCCATTTAGAAGACTGACAGTTTTTCAAGACTACTGGAAAAAATGTTCTCCTCTGAATTCTTCTAGTTCTCTTTGTTTGAACTTTTAGTAATATATCAGATATATATGTATATAAGTTAACATGTCTATATGATTTTTACAAAATGTCTGATTTTGTTATAGATTTCCTGGGTATTGTTTTTCATTCCAAGCCCTGCTTTTAATTTAATTTACTGTCTTGTGTATATAGTTTTTGGTATTTATTGATTTATATAAAAATAGGTGTAATAGGTTTCAGAATTTATTGGTTTATATCAAAGTTGATAGTGAAAAGATAGCTGAAATATTAGTGTGGTATATTAAAATATAATTTGCTCCAATTATAATTTTAAGGTACTAATTAAAATTAGAAATATTAAAATTAAATAAAGTATTTCTTATTTATATTTATATAAAATGTGCTAAGTAAGTTAATATGAATCATAGATTTCTTGTAAAATATAAGCTAATAAGATTATATCTACCCTCCATTTTTACTGTTTATTAGTACATAAGAAGATAATTTTTATATTTTACCAAACAATCAGATAAATGCATTTCCGTATCTTTTACTGCAGAATCCCAGTTTTAAAGTGAAATGTATTCATATAAAAGAGGGAAAAATTATTTTTGTTTGTTTTGTGGGCCACACCTGATAGTGCTCAGGGGTAACTCCTGGTTCTGTGCTCAGAAATCACTTCTGGGAAGCACAGGAAATCATATGGGATGCTGGGGATCAAACCCAGGCCAGCCACATGGAAGGTAAATGCCATATCTGCTGTGCACCAAAGACTCTGGCACCAAAGACATAGTATTTTTAAATGAAGTATCATAAAAATGTCAGAAAAGATAGGCTGGAGAGATAGCACAGTGGAAATCTGCTTTGCACAATTCCTTGTAACACATATGGTCCCCCTGGGCCTGCTAAGAGATATTCCTGAGTGCAGAGACAGGAGTAATTCCTGAACACCAACAGGTATGACAAAAAAATCGAAACACAAGCAAAACAAAGTGTTAGACAGGAGAACATTTATGTACCATGCCTTAAACCATCCTTCCTATATTTGTATTGCTGCTAAAATATATTTCTCAAACCCTTGATGCAATTATACCAGCAAAATATAATAAATTGACACGAGTAATTCTTTTTATTATACTGCATATTTTAGCATGAAAAGCATATAAGTAGTCATGAAATGCCATGAAGTTTTTTTTACCCCTTACTGCATTATATAAAGAGCTGTTGTAGGCATATGAAGTGCATTTAATCTGAATCAAATCATTAGTTTCGGATTTAGTTGTGCATTGAGAGTAAAAGTTGAAAGGCCTACCTGTTTGCTTAGGCTTCTCTTTCAGTTTGTCTGAGTAACACAGAAAGGTGTAGTGAGATGAGCTACCGTAAATTTAAGACATTAACAATAAAAAGAAGAGCTCTTGAATATGCAGAGATCTACTTAACAGAGTATGCTATCTATCTACCTCTTGTCAAGAATTGTCCACTAAGGTTTTCTAATCAGACCTTTGAGAATTTTCTATTATCTCAGAACCACAAGGGAAAGAAAACCAAACATGTTATGTGGGAGCATATTTGGGGCAGAAGGAGGAGAAAAGTTACAAGCACAGGAAGAAATGACATCTCTCTGTGGGTTGCTCTGTGCCAGGCAAAAATTTAACCGTGGTATACATTGTTTTATTCAAGTTCACAACAACCCTGTCTACAAATGTCATATTAAGTCAGAGAGGTTAAATAACCTGCCCAGGGCTAGATATTTAGCTTGGTACAAGTGGATTTGAGATTTGAAACCAGACTGTCTGGCTCCAGATACCTTCTTTGGCCAGTGTGGAATGCAGGGTATGCAAGATAAATAAATGATAAAAAAAGAAACAAGGACTCTAGATTTAAGAAGTTTACATTTTATGAGGGATGACTGTTTTCTAAAGCAGAATATTCATTAGCACTAATGTGCTTCTTAAAAGTTGTTTATAAGTAAAACCAAAATATAAAAGTTGTAAAAAGGTTTAAAATATAATGAGAAAGTCCACATCCATGTTGTAGACAACTCTGCTAATTCACATGCGGCAATGAGGCTTTTATTAAAAAATTGAGTGATACTAGTTGTGCATACACTGTGCATTATGCATGTGTCTGTGTGCAGGCATGCATGCACCACGGTGGGCAATTCACATTCTCAAAAATTTGCTAACCTGACTTTAAGTCATTCATGACAATACAGGCATATAACACAGATTAAAATAAATACTCGAATAAAGGTATGAATATATAATAGCACAGGATAACAAGAGTATATATCATAAAGGATACTAAAATATAATAGCACAGAGCAATACAAGCATATAAAGAGAGTTTGAATAATGCTGACGTTCAGGAAGGGCTTTATGGAGAAGTTAATAGTATTTTAGACATGAAGATTGTAGCAATTAAATAATGAGGAGGAGGGGGTGCAGAGAGATAGCATGGAGGTAAGGCATTTTGCCTTTTATGCAGAAGGTCAATGGTTTGAATCCTGGAAACCCATATGGTCCCTTGAGCTTGCCAGGAGCGTTTTCTGAGCATAAAGCCAGAAGTAACCCCTGAGTGTTGGCGGGTGTGATTCAAAAACAAAAACAAAAACAAACGAATAAAAAAATCAAAGCCAAAACAAAATAATGATGAGGAGAATAAGAGAAATAAGAGTGAAAACTTCAATAAATGGATTTTGTGGGATATATTCAGTGAATTACCAATAGTTCTGTATAGATTATTGAAGGGAATTATAATGGAGAAATGGATTTTTCTTGGGGAGGGGGGTCCACACCCAGAAGTGCTCAGGGGTTACTCCTGGCTCTGTGCTCAGAAATTGCTCCTGGCGGCCTTAGGGGACCATATTAGATGTCGGGATTCAAAACACCGTCCTTCTGCATGCAAGGCAGATGCCCTACCTCCATGCTATCTCTCCAGTCCCTGAAAATGGAATAGGAAAATGAAGAGAAAAAAATCATTAACTACAGTAAAAGGTAAAGGTTGTGAAGTTTAGAGATTTTGAAACAACTCTGTAATGCATTGGTCCTTTATTTGGAACTTGTGGGATTCTAAGGGAGAAACTGAGTTTTTTTTCCCTTAGAGAAGTAGCAATAAAATATTTATTTTAAAGAGCACCAAGAAATAGTAAGAGGCTTGAGAAAGGGTAAGCTAGCTTACACATAAACAGAGCTTAAGTAAAAATTAATGGATGTAAAAAACAATAGATTTTATCATTTCTAAATTGAAGAATGATGATATTACTATAAAATGTGGAATAGAAAATTAAAAAGCAAAATCATCAACATTTTTGTACACATAGAAAATAGTCTCTTACCTTCCATTTCAGTCAGATTGAACAAGATTTTCACTCCTGTATTACTTTAGCAATCAACTTACTATGTACAATACAGAATTAGTTTCACAGCTTAATAAAATAATGAAAAAATATAAATAAATTATAAAGAAATAGTATCATTCCTTTTTAATCATATGTCAAAGACAGATTATAATCATGGATACTTTGACATGTGTTTAAAGTTGTGATGACCTTTGAATAATGACCTCGTAGTTCATTATTATAAGGTTATGCTCAAACTTCAACAGGATGTTTTGTTTATTTTGTTTTGTTTTATGAGAGGAGGCAAATCCAGCAGTACTTAAGGGTTACTTCTAGCTCTATACTAAGAAATCACTCTTGACAGGCTTGGGGACCATATAGGATGCCCGGGTCGGCTCCCTGCAAGAAGCTACTGCACCAATCCAAACTTCAACAGGTTTTTGATAAACATTAAACATATAAAACACTATATAATTATTACATAACATTATATGACATAGGTGCCAGAGTTGTGGCACAACTGGTAAGGCGTCTGCCTTTCACACACTCGTCTAGGACAGACCGCTATTGGATCCCCTGGTGTCCCATGTGGTTCTCCAAGCCAGGAGCGATTTCTGAGTGGATAGCCAGGAGTAACCCCTGAGCGTCACTGGGTGTGGTCAAAAACAAAATAATTGTATGATATTCTGTAACTGATACGTGGTAGTTACTAGAATAGACCATGATTAGAGTTACCAATTTTAGTAGTCATTATTTTTGTTAGATGTTTGATTTAAATGACTGATGATCTGCTGATCAACAATATACATTTGCAAGGTAATTGAACAACTACATTTGCTTGCATGATTAATTATATGGTGATTGTTTATCAACAGATATAAGAGAATCCACCAAGCTATTATAAGACCGACTATCCGTAAGTTCATCACCTTCATTATGGAAAAATCCATAAGCTTGTTTAACAAGTTTATTTTCACAGGTGAACATTTGCAAAAACGAATGAATTCTACTGTAATTAGGAAAAACAACATGATGAGGCTACTCAGCACAGTGAACCACAGTGAAAGCAAATCCTGCTGTCTTCAAACCAGTGGGTGTTATCCTTGCATAAGAACCCTAGGATCATGACCTTAATTAGCTAATTATTTAGAAATTAGAAAGAATCACTTAACAAAGAACACACACCCCATGATACAAATGACATGAGTGGTGAGTAAATTTACTTTCAAGAATTAATATAGAGTGTCAATGAACTACATATGATATTCATGCGTAATTAAAAACAAGTATAGTGGAGAGAAACATTAAACATGCTAGTAAATTAATCTCCTTAATTAAAATAAAAATACTCCAAATTTTGATAGAAAACATATGCATCTTCTGTGTGAAATATGGAAGTGATTTCCCTCTCTCTGACTCAAAGTGTGTTTAAAAGCATAAACAAGGTTGCAGGAATATAGAGGAATATTTCACTAACACTATGGCAACCTAGAAGACCTTGGACAAAAACAACAGAAAATAACCCCCTCCTCATTTGTTTTGGCCCAATTTCACCTTTGCTAATTAAACATGGTAAACTGGAATGAGCAAAAGTAATATACCATGAATAGTGAGACCAACTTTTAAAAAAAATGTACAATAATAAATACAGCATTCCAGTTGTGTAATGAGAAACAGAATCACTTAGATTTATGAAGTACTTCCCTTTCTCTGCAAAGGAACAAAATCTTGAATCTGTTAGTCTATACCCTCCTATTAAAGCAATCAGGGTATACAACTCAGAGTAAGCCTTAATTAACAATGAAACACTGAACCTTAGTATTAAGGAATGCCTAGGTATATACAAATAATAAGGGAAATACTTTAGGGAAAATATAATTGATTCCCGAATCAACAATGTTATAAGCAAATTTATTTGAATATCAGCTTAATGGTTTTGACATCATCAGTGTTGTAATGCAGTTATCTTGTTGATCTCACAGATAGTCACTTATTACACAACTTTCACCATTACCCTTTTGTAAAAATTTAACTGAAGTAAACAACACATTTAAAAAATATATAGAGGGGCCCAGGAGATAGCATGGAGGTAAGGCATTTACCTTTCATGCAAAAGGTCATCGGTTCGAATCCCGGTGCCCATATGGTCCCCCGTGCCTGCCAGGAGCAATTTCTGAGCATGGAGCCAGGAGTAACCCCTGAGCGCTGCCGGGTGTGACCAAAAATAAAACCAATAAAAACCAATAAAAAAAATATATAGAAATAATAGGAAAGTAGTATTGGATGTAGAAAAAATAAGTGTGACAGATATAACTATAAAGCCACGTAGAAATTAACACAACTATCCTAGGTAAAAACTCAGAAATTTAGTTAGTAACTGGTCACAAGTTTTCTCTAATTTTTCTAAGGATAACTCAAAAATAGAAAAATAATCTATTACTCTATACACAATTTAGACAATAAAAACAAGTGTGATGCATCATTGACACCAGATAAAATTTCCATCCTAAATTACAATGAACTGAAAGTTCCTATATGGTATAGTGAACAATAGAGTATTAATAATAAGGTATAACCCGGAGAGATAGCACAGTGGCGTTTGCCTTGCAAGCAGCCATCCAGGACCAAAGGTGGTTGGTTTCAATCCTGGTGTCCCATATGGTCCCCCGTGCCTGCCAGGAGCTTTTTCTGAGCAGACAGCCAGGAGTAACCCCTGAGTACCGCTGGGTGTGACCCTAAAACCAAAAAATAAAAAATAAAAAAAATAAGGTATTAATGTAGTTAATAAATGCTACTGTTTCTAATATCCTTATAATAAATCCAAAAACAATTTCTCTATGAATTTCTTAATATATTTCAATCTGACCTGCTGACATAAATTATTGCCAAACAAAATAAACAGGGTTAGCTGTCCAAGCTCTGGATTACTCCAAGGATATTACTTAAATTATGGAAGTGATACTTTCATTAGTTGTTATTATAGTGCCAGTCAACCTGGATAGCACAACCATATATTAGTTAAAACACAAAATTTGAGCTTCATTTACTTCAGAGTTTGATTTAGAGTTTTCTGAAGCAAAAGTCCTAGAAATGAGATCCCCAAAACTAATCAATTGCATTACATATTGAATTCAGATAGCAAAGCTTATTCACAGTTGAAAAAATGTTATATTTATTTTTATAAGTATATTTACATCAGTACACCCTTTAATGTTTCTGGAGTATATATTGTAACATGAATTAAATGATGAAGAGAATTAAGTGAATAGATAACAGACTCATGAAATAAGAGGCTATTCTATTGAATAGTTTCTTAATGAAATTTTGAGTGTTAGGAAATGGGAAGGAAAGAATGATAAAAGGAATAATGTAGGATGGGTCAGGTTAAGCATAATGTATAGATGATTTTAGGAATAATAGATTTTAGTTTAACATAAATTAAAATATTTCAACTCAAAATTATCTCTTAAAATATTACAATTATACAACTAGTTTTAACTGAGTCAGCCATTAAAATATTATAAACTAGTTCATGAGTTATATTTAGTTGGGTTTCTGAATACATATATGTATATATTAAATATTTTTTATTTTACTATCAATATATCCCCATAAATGTATATATATATATATATGTGTTTATATATGGAGAGAGAGATAGTAAAGATGTTAAGGTCCTTGCCTACATTCCACCAACATTGACTCAAGTCTCTGACACAACATATGGACCCCTGAACATTATCAGATATCAATTCAAAGCATTGAATAAACTCTGGGGACAACCAGGTGTGACCCCAAGTCCCAAAATATCAGGTATGTGTATTATAATGTACTAGAATCATGTAAATGTTTGAAATGTAAAATTCAAATATAAAACTATTGAATAAATGCAATGTAGCTAAATACAGGAAATCCTATGTGTTTCCAAACTAATCCATACTATGGAAACAGAAACGGGTCATTGATAGGTAGTTAGGTTTATATGAATTCACAGGAATGGGTTCTTATGAGGGGATTAATGCATTATGCTAAAGTACTCTCTCTTTCTTTCTTCCTCGCTCTCATACACACAATGCAATGCACACCCATTACATTAGAATACAGCACCAAGGAAGGTATCTACAAACGAGGAAGAGAATTTATGCCAGAAACAAATCATGTTGGTTTCTTGATTTTGAACTTTCAACCCCCAAATTTGACATAATATCTGATATGACAGTCAAACATTTTATTATAATTTGTTAAGGCATCTGGAGCTGAGTAAGACAGTGACCTTGAAATTACTTGTTTTCAGATTACTAGTTTCTGAAAGTTAATGTTGATGATTATTTTAAGTAGTAAAGCATAATCGATATTCTTTTGTTTCTTATGTTCATTATATTAGAACTTGAAAAAATTATGAGTTATGAGTTCATAAAAATTAAAGGAAAATATGATATTCCCATCAACTTGATTACTATATAAACTATTTCATATAAACAGATTTAACTAGTGATAAATGTACATAAACATTAAAGATGGATCTACATATCAACATATCAACATACGAGCAAATAGAGGAATAAGTATAAAATACAGGTATGGATTAAGCCTGAAAAGGACCAGAGTGTTTCTGAATACATCTTATTATTGCTCTAAGGTTACTTTTGTTCATAAGGTCTTTGAAGAAAAGTTTTTCCTCATGAACCTATTGCTTCCCAGAAATTTTTCCTCATGAAGTTTTTTCCTCATGAACATAATGCTTCCCAGAAATTAGGATTAGCATCAATGAGGTTGGAGCGATAGCACAAATGCGGTAGGGCATTTGCCTTGCACGTGGCTGACCCAGGATGGACCTGGGTTCTATCCCTAGTGTCCCATAAGGTCCCCATATTTATTAATTAATGTTATACTATCAATTATCCTTTTCGTGCATACATTATTGCAAAAGCAAACTTACTAACACTTCCCTCCACTAATGTCCCAAGGATATTTCTTATATATTCTATCCCTATTTAATTTCAGTTCTATTACAAACATCTCTAGTTTGTAATGCCTTTGGCAATTTGTTTATTCCCTTACATGTTTCTTCCTACATTCCCTTATATGTTTCTTCCTACTCCATATATAGAAGGTTATTTTTTATATATGATAGCAATACACATACCAATGCATAAACCTAAATTTCTGAAATTTTACAGAATTGTAAATCAATAAGTTGATCTTAAAAGATCTATAAACTCTTTTTATAGATATATAAATTAAAAATGAATACTATAAATAATTCTATATTAACATGTTTTATTTATTATATTAAATGAGAATTATACAAATATATAATTTAGTGAAAAATTAATGCAAAGGAAAATCTTGAGGCAAATAAGGTAGTACAATAGAGGCATTTTTATATGTACACATTGGAATACTATTCAGCTATAAGAAAAGGTAAAATTCTGCAATTTGCCAATACCTGGAGAGACATAAGGGGTATCATGTTGAGTGAAGTGAATTATAGGGGGAATGACAAATGCATAGTGATCTCTCCATATGTCAAGTAAAGAAACAGTGAGGGAATTAATTATAGCAAATGTTTATAGCTCCTTAAAGAGAGCCTGCATAACTAAGTTTGCCAATGGAGTGAAATGAAGGAATGGGAGAAGACATGGGGACACTGGTGGAAGAACTCTGGTATTCTGGTGGAGTGCATGGTATTTGAACACTGTATTCCTGAAACACTAAAATTTAACAGTATATATACAAATCATGATTTGTAAATCAACTTGGAAAAAAGTTAAACTTAGGATAAAGTATTTTTTTTTCTTTTGGTTTTAGGGACACAGCCTGTGACACTCAGGATTTCTGGCTATGCGCTCAGAAATCGCTTCTAGCCTGGGTCCCATATGGGATGCCGGGGGATCGAACTGTTTTCTGTCCTAGGTTAGCACATGCAAGGCAGATGCCCTATGGCTTGTGCCACAGCTCCAGCCCCAAATAAAGTATTTCTTGGTCATTTAAAGTGATGTTTGGGGCCGGGCGGTGGCGCTGGAGGTAAAGTGCCTGCCTTCCCGCGCTAGCCTTGGACGGACCGCGGTTCGATTCCCCCATGCCCCATATGGTCCCCCAGGTCAGGGGCGACTTCTGAGTGCATAGCCAGGAGTAACCCCTGAGCGTCACTGGGTGTGGCCCAAAAACCAAAAAAAAAAAAAAATTAAAAAAAAAATTAAAGTGATGTTTATCTGATAGTGGCCCTCTACTGACATAGTTTCCTTACTGTTTCCCTTGTATCCTATAGTAAGTACACCACCAGTCTCCTGCCATAGAACCCTCAATATTCTAAAGGGTCTTACTATCCCTTACTGTAAAAGTAAGGATCTGGAAAATATAGTGAGTGGACTAGATGCCTATTGTGTAAATAACATTTAAATATGATAAAATCACACTTATTTACATGAGTAGACAAATGGAATTTAATGTTAATTCAAATACTTTAACAAGCTGTATATAGGGGCCAGGCGGTGGCGCTGGAGGTAAGGTGCCTGCCTTGCCTGCGCTAGC